>JAKGGE010001140.1:14930000-14947500 GCA_023748175.1 Hoolock leuconedys
GTGTGTGTGTGTGTGTGTGTGTGTGTGTGTGTGTGTGTGTGTGTGTGTGTGTGTGTGTGTGTGTGTGTGTGTGTGTGTGTGTGTGTGATTTTCCTGCCTCATCTTCCAAAGTACTGAGATTACAGGTGTGCACCACCACACCAGGCTAATTTTTTTTTTTTTTAGAAACATATTTATTTTCCATTGACCATTTTTCCATGTTGCTTAAGAGCCTATGCAAGAACAGCTTAAGACCAGTCAGTGGTTGCTCCTACCCATTCAGTGGCCTGAGCAGTGGGAGCTGCAGACCAGTCTTCCGTGGCAGGATGAGCGCTCCAGTCTTCAGTAGGGAACTGCTGAATAGGCACAGAGGGCACCTGTACACCTTCAGACCAGTCTGCAACCTCAGGCTGAGTAGCAGTGAACTCAGGAGCTGGAGCAGTCCATTCACCCTGAAATTCCTCCTTGGTCACTGCCTTTTCAGCAGCAGCCTGCTCTTCTTTTTCAATCTCTTCAGGATCTCTGTAGAAGTAGAGATCAGGCATGACCTCCCATGGGTGTTCACGGGAAATGGTGCCACACATGCGCAGAACTTCCCGAGCCAGCATCCACCACATCAAACCCACTGAGTGAGCTCCCTTTTTGTTGCATGGGATGGCAATGTCCACATAGCGCAGAGGAGAATCTGTGTTACACAGCGCGATGGTAGGTAGATTAACATAAGATGCCTCCGTGAGAGGCTGGTGGTCAGCCCTGGGGTCAGTAACCACAGGAAGCCCTGGCTCCCGGAAGGCTGCCTGGATCTGGTTAGTGAAGGTTCCAGGAGTGAAGCGGCCAGCAATTGAAGTGGCTGCAGTGGCAGCAGCAAACTTCAGCACAGCCCTCTGGCCAGTATTCTTGGAGGATATAACACTGACATCAGCAGGGTTTTCAATGGCAACAATAGCACGAGCTGCCAGCAGAAGCTTCTCCTAGGTCCTCTTCAGATTTATGATATAGACGCCATCACTTTTCCTTTTATAGATGCACTGTTCCATCTGGAAGTCAAGATTGGTGCCACCTAAGTGGGTTCCTGCTGCAAGGAACTTAAGGACATCCTCCTCCTTCATTTGCAGGACATCAAGGGCTCCGGACATTGTGAAAGTTTCCCTTTAAGTTACGACGGGAATCCAGAACAACGCCGTATGGACCCCCCTACAGATAGCGCGGAAAAGCCCGGCTAATTTTTTGTTTTTTTTTTTTTTTTTTTTTTTTTTTTTTTTTTTTTTTTTTTTTTTTTTTAGAAACATATTTATTTTCCATTGACCATTTTTCCATGTTGCTTAAGAGCCTATGCAAGAACAGCTTAAGACCAGTCAGTGGTTGCTCCTACCCATTCAGTGGCCTGAGCAGTGGGAGCTGCAGACCAGTCTTCCGTGGCAGGATGAGCGCTCCAGTCTTCAGTAGGGAACTGCTGAATAGGCACAGAGGGCACCTGTACACCTTCAGACCAGTCTGCAACCTCAGGCTGAGTAGCAGTGAACTCAGGAGCTGGAGCAGTCCATTCACCCTGAAATTCCTCCTTGGTCACTGCCTTTTCAGCAGCAGCCTGCTCTTCTTTTTCAATCTCTTCAGGATCTCTGTAGAAGTAGAGATCAGGCATGACCTCCCATGGGTGTTCACGGGAAATGGTGCCACACATGCGCAGAACTTCCCGAGCCAGCATCCACCACATCAAACCCACTGAGTGAGCTCCCTTTTTGTTGCATGGGATGGCAATGTCCACATAGCGCAGAGGAGAATCTGTGTTACACAGCGCGATGGTAGGTAGATTAACATAAGATGCCTCCGTGAGAGGCTGGTGGTCAGCCCTGGGGTCAGTAACCACAGGAAGCCCTGGCTCCCGGAAGGCTGCCTGGATCTGGTTAGTGAAGGTTCCAGGAGTGAAGCGGCCAGCAATTGAAGTGGCTGCAGTGGCAGCAGCAAACTTCAGCACAGCCCTCTGGCCAGTATTCTTGGAGGATATAACACTGACATCAGCAGGGTTTTCAATGGCAACAATAGCACGAGCTGCCAGCAGAAGCTTCTCCTAGGTCCTCTTCAGATTTATGATATAGACGCCATCACTTTTCCTTTTATAGATGCACTGTTCCATCTGGAAGTCAAGATTGGTGCCACCTAAGTGGGTTCCTGCTGCAAGGAACTTAAGGACATCCTCCTCCTTCATTTGCAGGACATCAAGGGCTCCGGACATTGTGAAAGTTTCCCTTTAAGTTACGACGGGAATCCAGAACAACGCCACATGGGCCCCTACAGATAGCGGAAAAGCCCGGCTAATTTTTTTTTTTTTAGAAACATATTTATTTTCCATTGACCATTTTTCCATGTTGCTTAAGAGCCTATGCAAGAACAGCTTAAGACCAGTCAGTGGTTGCTCCTACCCATTCAGTGGCCTGAGCAGTGGGAGCTGCAGACCAGTCTTCCGTGGCAGGATGAGCGCTCCAGTCTTCAGTAGGGAACTGCTGAATAGGCACAGAGGGCACCTGTACACCTTCAGACCAGTCTGCAACCTCAGGCTGAGTAGCAGTGAACTCAGGAGCTGGAGCAGTCCATTCACCCTGAAATTCCTCCTTGGTCACTGCCTTTTCAGCAGCAGCCTGCTCTTCTTTTTCAATCTCTTCAGGATCTCTGTAGAAGTAGAGATCAGGCATGACCTCCCATGGGTGTTCACGGGAAATGGTGCCACACATGCGCAGAACTTCCCGAGCCAGCATCCACCACATCAAACCCACTGAGTGAGCTCCCTTTTTGTTGCATGGGATGGCAATGTCCACATAGCGCAGAGGAGAATCTGTGTTACACAGCGCGATGGTAGGTAGATTAACATAAGATGCCTCCGTGAGAGGCTGGTGGTCAGCCCTGGGGTCAGTAACCACAGGAAGCCCTGGCTCCCGGAAGGCTGCCTGGATCTGGTTAGTGAAGGTTCCAGGAGTGAAGCGGCCAGCAATTGAAGTGGCTGCAGTGGCAGCAGCAAACTTCAGCACAGCCCTCTGGCCAGTATTCTTGGAGGATATAACACTGACATCAGCAGGGTTTTCAATGGCAACAATAGCACGAGCTGCCAGCAGAAGCTTCTCCTAGGTCCTCTTCAGATTTATGATATAGACGCCATCACTTTTCCTTTTATAGATGCACTGTTCCATCTGGAAGTCAAGATTGGTGCCACCTAAGTGGGTTCCTGCTGCAAGGAACTTAAGGACATCCTCCTCCTTCATTTGCAGGACATCAAGGGCTCCGGACATTGTGAAAGTTTCCCTTTAAGTTACGACGGGAATCCAGAACAACGCCGTATGGACCCCCCTACAGATAGCGCGGAAAAGCCCGGCTAATTTTTTGTATTTTTAGTAAAGGCAGGCTTTCACCATGTTGACCAGGCTATCTTTTACTTGTTTGTATATTTCTTTCTTCCTTTCCTTCTTTATTTCTAGAAGCATGTTAGTTTTAAAATATAAATTATGAATATTAAAAATCTTCATTTCTCTGTCTTTGATTACTATTATGGCTGATTTAAAAATAAGTTTTGGAAGAAGAGAAAATGGCCAGGAGGTGGCGGCTGTAGGTTGTGCGGCGGCAGCAGCTCTTCCCTGGGCGGGGCGATGGACAGCCAGGGCAGGAAGGTGGTGGTGTGCGACAACAGCACTGGGTTTGTGAAGTGTGGATATGCAGGCTCCAACTTTCCAGAACACATCTTCCCAGCTTTGGTTGGAAGACCTATTATCAGATCAACCACCAAAATGGGAAAAATTGAAATCAAGGATCTTTTTTTTTTTTTTTTTTTTTTTTTTTTTTTTTTTTTTTTTTTTTTTTTTTTTTTGAGATGGAGTCTCATTCTGTCACCCAAGCTGGAGTGCAGTGGCGCAATCTCGGCTAACTGCAACCTCCGCCTCCCAGGTTCAAGTGATTCTAGTGCCTCAGCCTCCTGAGTAGCTGAGATTACAGGTGTGCACCACCACACCAGGCTAATTTTTGTATTTTTAGTAAAGGCAGGCTTTCACCATGTTGACCAGGCTATCTTTTACTTGTTTGTATATTTCTTTCTTCCTTTCCTTCTTTATTTCTAGAAGCATGTTAGTTTTAAAATATAAATTATGAATATTAAAAATCTTCATTTCTCTGTCTTTGATTACTATTATGGCTGATTTAAAAATAAGTTTTGGAAGAAGAGAAAATGGCCAGGAGGTGGCGGCTGTAGGTTGTGCGGCGGCAGCAGCTCTTCCCTGGGCGGACGATGGACAGCCAGGGCAGGAAGGTGGTGGTGTGCGACAACAGCACTGGGTTTGTGAAGTGTGGATATGCAGGCTCCAACTTTCCAGAACACATCTTCCCAGCTTTGGTTGGAAGACCTATTATCAGATCAACCACCAAAATGGGAAAAATTGAAATCAAGGATCTTTTTTTTTTTTTTTTTTTTGAGACAGAGTCTCACTCTGTCACCCAGGCTGGAGTGCAGTGGCGCAATCTCGGCTAACTGCAACCTCCGCCTCCCAGGTTCAAGTGATTCTAGTGCCTCAGCCTCCTGAGTAGCTGAGATTACAGGTGTGCACCACCACACCAGGCTAATTTTTGTATTTTTAGTAAAGGCAGGCTTTCACCATGTTGACCAGGCTATCTTTTACTTGTTTGTATATTTCTTTCTTCCTTTCCTTCTTTATTTCTAGAAGCATGTTAGTTTTAAAATATAAATTATGAATATTAAAAATCTTCATTTCTCTGTCTTTGATTACTATTATGGCTGATTTAAAAATAAGTTTTGGAAGAAGAGAAAATGGCCAGGAGGTGGCGGCTGTAGGTTGTGCGGCGGCAGCAGCTCTTCCCTGGGCGGACGATGGACAGCCAGGGCAGGAAGGTGGTGGTGTGCGACAACAGCACTGGGTTTGTGAAGTGTGGATATGCAGGCTCCAACTTTCCAGAACACATCTTCCCAGCTTTGGTTGGAAGACCTATTATCAGATCAACCACCAAAATGGGAAAAATTGAAATCAAGGATCTTATGGTTGGTGATGAGGCAAGTGAATTACGATCAATGTTAAAAGTTAAGTATTCTATGGAAAATGGCATAGTACGAAATTGGGATGACATGAAACACCGTGGGACTACACATTTGGACCAGAGAAACTTAGTATAGATATCAGAAATTGTAAAATCTGACTCACAGAACTCCTATGAACCCAACCCAAAACAAAGAGAAAATTGTAGAGGTAATATTTGAAACTTACCAGTTTTCCGGTGTATATGTTGCTATCCAGGCAGTTCTGACTTCGTACACTCAAGGTTTATTGACTGGTGTAGTGGTAGACTCTGGAGATAGTGTGACTCACATTTGCCCAGTATATGAAGGCTTTTCTCTCCCTCATCTTACCAGTAGAATGGATATTGCTGGGAGGGATATAATTAGATATCTTATCAAGCTACTTCTGTTGCAAGGATACGCCTTCAACCACTCTGCTGATTTTGAAACGGTTCGCATGATTAAAGAAAAACTGTTACGTGGGATATAATATTGAGTAAGAGCAGAAACTGGCCTTAGAAACCACAGTATTAGTTGAATCTTATACTCTCCTAGATGGACGTATCATCAAAGTTTGGAGAGAGAGATTTGAAGCACCAGAAGCTTTATTTCAGCCTCACTCGATCAATGTTGAAGGAGTTGGTGTTGCTGAATTGCATTTTTAACACATTTCAGGTGGCTGACATTGATACCAGATCTGAATTCTACAAACACACTGTGCTTTCTGGAGGGTCTACTGTGTACCTTGGCCTCTGCCATCACGGTTGGAACGAGAACTTAAACAGCTTTACTTAGAAAGAGTTTTGAAGGGTGATGTGGAAAAACTTTCTAAATTTAAGATCTGCGTTGAAGGCCCACCCCGCAGAAAGCACGTGGTATTCCTGGGTGGTGCAGTTCTAGCAGATATCATGAAAGACAAAGAAAACTTTTGGATGACCCGACAGGAGTATCAAGAAAAGGGTGTCCGTGTGCTAGAGAAACTTGATGTGGCTGCTCGATAAACTCCAAAGCTTGTTCCCATCACACCCGTAATGCTTTCTTTTTTCCTTTATTGCCAATCTTTGAACTCATTCATCTCCAGGACATGGAAGAGGCCTTTCTCTGCCCTTTGACTGGAAAGGTCAAGTTTTATTCTGGTGTCTTGGGGAAGCTTTGTTAAATTTTTGTTGATGTGGGTAAATCTGAATTTAATTCAACTGCTTCCCTACATAGACTAGAGGGCTAAGGATTCTGTCTGCTGCTTTGTTTCTTCTAAGTGGGCATTTAGATATTCCTGTAGGCTTCCTATTTCCACTTTACTGCTCTAATGCTGCTAGTCATAGTCTTTAGCACACTAGGTGGTATGCCTTTATTAACATAAGAAAACAACTTCCACAGGAGCTTGTACATATTACTGGGATGGGGGGTGGTTCGGGATGGGTGGGCAGCTGCTGAACCCTTTAGGGCATTTCCTCTGTAATGTGGCACTTCCTTTTTTTTTTTTTCTTTTTTTGAGACGGAGTCTCGCTCTGTCGCCCAGGCTGGAGTGCAGTGGCGCAATCTCGGCTCACTGCAAGCTCCGCCCCCTGGGTTCACACCATTCTCCTGTCTCAGCCTCCTGGGTAGCTGGGACTACAGGCGCCCACCACCACGCCCGGCTAATTTTTTGTATTTTTAGTAGAGGCGGGGTTTCACCGTGGTCTCGATCTCCTGACCTCGTGATCCGCCCGCCTCGGCCTCCCAAAGTGCTGGGATTACAAGCGTGAGCCACCGCGCCCAGCCTGTAATGTGGCGCTGTCAACTGTACTGCTGCAACTTTAAGTACCTTAAAGCTTCTCCTGTGAACATCTTAGGGAAATGTTAGGTTCAGAACTAAAGTGTTTCGGGTGGGTTTTGTTGCTGGGGAGGGTAACAGTGGGTGGTCTTCTGATTTTCATTTTTGAGGTTTTCTCACTGGAGTTCATAGAGGAATTTTATTTACAGTACTTTGATTTGGCAGGTTTTCTTCCACTTGTGCTCTGCCTGGAGCTGTTTCCATATGATAAAAAAGGCAAGTGTGGTATTCCAGTACTATGTGGCTTAGAAAATTTATGTTTTTTAAAATCAACAACGTTAGCTGGGAATAGACTCCGTACAATCCTTCAATGGAAAAGTAACATTTAAAAATCCTTTGGGTAATTCAAATTACAGATTTAAAAGTGCTTAAGATCTGGTGTTTTTGTCAGGCCTCTGAGCCCAAGCCAAGCCATGGCATCCCCTGTGACTTGCACGTATACATCCAGATGGCCTGAAGTAACTGAAGATCCACAAAAGAAGTGAAAATAGCCTTAACTGATGACATTCCAGCATTGTGATTTGTTTCTGCCCCACCCTAACTGATCAATGTACTTTGTAATCTCCCCCACTCTTAAGAAGGTTCTTTGTAATTCTCCCTACCCCTGAGAATGTACTTTGCGAGATCCACCCCGTGCCCCCAAAACATTGCTCCTAAGTCCACCGCCTATCCCAATACCTATAAGAACTAATGATAATCCATCACCCTTTGCTGACTCTCTTTTCAGACTCAGCCCGCCTGCACCCAGGTGAAATAAACAGCCATGTTGCTCACAGAAAGCCTGTTTGGTGGTCTCTTTACACGGACGGGCATGAAAGTTTTGTTAATGCTTCTGTTTATTCTGGAAGCATTAAGGTAACCCATTGTCAAGTATCATTCTTGCAAATTATTCTTTTGTATAACTGACCAGTGCTTAATAAAACAAGCAGGTACTTACAAATAACTACTGGCAGTAGGTTATAATTGGTGGTTTAAAAATAACATTGGAATACGGGACCGGTTGTCAATTGGGTAATTTTCTTTTTTTTTACTTTTTTTTTTTGTTTTTTTGAGACAGAGTCTTGCTCTGTCGCCCAGGCTGGAGTTCAGTGGCATGATCTCGACTCACTGCAAGCTCCACCCCCTGGGTTCACACCATTCTCCTGTCTCAGCCTCCTGGGTAGCTGGGACTACAGGCGCCCGCCACCACGCCCTGCTAATTTTTTTGCATTTTTAGTAGAGACAGGGTTTCACTATGTTGGCCAGGATGGTCTCGAACTCCTCACCTCGTGATCCGCCCACCTCGGCCTCCCAAAGTGCTAGGATTACAGGCTTGAGCCACCGCGCCCGGCCCATACATGAGTTATTTCTAAGTTTGAAAAATAAAAAGAAATTGCATGACACTAATTACAAAATACAAGTTTCTCTCACGACCGTGTGAAGAGACCACCAAACAGGCTTTGTGTGAGCAACTAGGCTGTTTATTTCACCTGGGTTCAGGCGGGCTGAGTCTGAAAAGAGAGTCAGCGAAGGCAGAAAAGGGTGGGCCCGTTGTATAAGATTTGGGTAGGTAAAGGAAAATTATAGTCAAAGGGGGATTGTTCTCTGGCAGGCAGGAGTGGGGGTCACGAGGTGCTCAGTGGGGGAGCTTTTTGAGCCAGGACGGGCCAGGAGAAGGAATTTCACAAGATAATGTCATCACTTAAGGAAAAGACCGGCCATTTTCATTTCTTTTGTGGTGGAATGTCATCAGTTATGGCAGGAACCAGCCATCTGGATGTGTACGAGCAGTTCACAGGGGATATGATGGCTTAGCTTGGGCTCAGAGGACTGACAACAAGTTCTGGAAAAAACTATTTTTCTTCATTTTAAAACATTTTTTTAAAACTAATAATGGCTTTGAAAGAAGAGGCTTAATTTTGGAGTGACTAAAATCAAAAGAAGTTATTGACTTGAGGTCTCTGTTTGGTAAGAATACATAATTAGCTTAAATAAGCAGCAGAAGGTTAGTTTTAATTATGTAGCTTCTGTTAATATTAAGTGTTTTTTGTCTGTTTGACCTCAATATGAACAGATAAGTTTGCCTGCATGCTGGACATGCCTCAGAACACATGAATACTAGATCTTAGGAACATGGATCTTAGAGTCACTTTGGAATAAGTTCTTATATAAATATCCCCAGCCCTTTGAGAATGGGGCTTGTTAAAGGACGCATATGTAGGCCAGTACCTAATGGCAATTGGGTTGAGGGAAATGGGATTGACTTGGTCTTTTGTCCTTTGGTCATAATTTTAAAATATGGGAGTAGAAAACAACAAAGAATTGAATGGACTCTTAAAACAATGAAAGAGCATTCATCATTTGTCCCTTGAATGTAGAATTTGTTTTTGATTTCATAATTCTGCTGGTAAATGTGACAGTTAAAATGGTGTATTATGTATAAATATTATAATTTAGAAATGCCATTTTATAATTTTACTATTCCAAGGTGACATAATGCACTTAAATTTGGGATTTGGGTGGAGTATTATGTTTAACTGGAGTTGTTGTCAAGTATGAATCCCTCAGGAAAAAAAAAATCTGTTTTAAAAAGCAATCTGATTCTTAGCTCTTGAAACTATTGTTAGTTAAATTTCCAATAATTAAAAATTTTAAATTTTTAAATTAGAATTGCCAATACTTTGACCTTTGAGAAGGGTTTCTTAGACATACATTTAGTAATGTCCCCAAGACATTAGTCTTACATTTAAACTTTTTTATTTAAAGCATGGTATTGAGGCCGGGCGCGGTGGCTCACGCTTGTAATCCTAGCACTTTGGGAGGCCGAGGCGGGCGGATCACGAGGTCAGGAGATCGAGACCACGGTGAAACCCCGTCTCTACTAAAAATACAAAAAAAATTTAAAAATTAAAAAAATTTTAAATTTTAAATTAGAATTGCCAATACTTTGACCTTTGAGAAGGGTTTCTTAGACATACATTTAGTAATGTCCCCAAGACATTAGTCTTACATTTAAACTTTTTTATTTAAAGCATGGTATTGAGGCCGGGCGCGGTGGCTCACGCTTGTAATCCTAGCACTTTGGGAGGCCTAGGCGGGCGGATCACGAGGTCAGGAGATCGAGATCACGGTGAAACCCCGTCTCTACTAAAAATACAAAAAAAAAAAAAATACAAAAAATTAGCCAGGCGTGGTGGCGGGCGCCTGTAGTCCCAGCTACTTGGAGAGGCTGAGGCAGGAGAATGGCGTGAATCCAGGAGGCGGAGCTTGCAGTGAGCCGAGATTGCGCCACTGCACTCCAGCCTGGGTGACAGAGCGAGACTCCGTCTCAAAAAAAAAAAAAAATAAAATAAATAAAATAAAACATGGTATTGGTGGTTAAATTTTACACAGTTCTGAGTACTGTCAATATCTGGAAAGTATCTTGAGATATCAGTGGAAAGCTAAACAGTCTAAGTTTAACATGAAATACTTCTTTTTCATTCAGAAAATAAAATCAGATTTGTTCAAGGGCAAAAAAATTTAAAAAATTAAAAAATAAAAATAAGTTTTTTTGAAATTATCTGCATAAAGGTTTTTGCTTCATTATTAACACAACTTGAGACAATATAGAAATGAAAATGAACATTTATTAGTAAAACAGCAATTATCTAGCTCCTTGTAGTGATTTAATCTCTCACCTAGTCTTTAGAACTTCCATCAAGACAACAACTCTGGTTTTTTTCCAAGAGTGTGTGATGCAAAATCACACTCTTGTCTTTTTGTCTTTGTGGCAGAAGTCGGGTATTTATGGTAATGAAAAATAAGTCTAGGTCTCTTTTTAGAAGAAAGATGGTGATGATGGAAGCAACTATAATGGTACTTGGTACTTAGCCACATTTCAAAGCATGCCGGTACAAATTTAAATGAAAATTAAGAAAGTCAAATAGGAAATGAGAAAAAAATTACTAGAAACACATAAAACAATAACAATATAACTAACAACTTCCTTTTTTTTTTTTTTTTTTTTTTTTTTGGTTTTAGACAGCGTTTCCCTCTTGTTGCCTATGCTGGAGTGCAATGGCACAATCTTGGCTCGCTGCAACCTCCGCCTCCCGGGTTCAAGTAATTCTTTTGTCTCAGGCTCCCCAGTAGCTTGGACTACAGGCACATGCCACCACGCATGGCTAATTTTTGTATTTTTAGTAGAGAGAGGGTTTCATCATATTGATCAGGCTGATCTCAAACTCCTGACCTCAGATGACCCACCCACCTCGGTTTCCCAACTTGCTGGGATTACAGGTATGAGCCACAGCACCTGGACAACAACTTTATTTGTTTAAGCAATTATTTTAAATATAAATTAATTAAACTACTTAATAAAATAAAATAAAACATGGTATTGGTGGTTAAATTTTACACAGTTCTGAGTACTGTCAATATCTGGAAAGTATCTTGAGATATCAGTGGAAAGCTAAACAGTCTAAGTTTAACATGAAATACTTCTTTTTCATTCAGAAAATAAAATCAGATTTGTTCAAGGGCAAAAAAATTTAAAAAATTAAAAAATAAAATAAAACATGGTATTGGTGGTTAAATTTTACACAGTTCTGAGTACTGTCAATATCTGGAAAGTATCTTGAGATATCAGTGGAAAGCTAAACAGTCTAAGTTTAACATGAAATACTTCTTTTTCATTCAGAAAATAAAATCAGATTTGTTCAAGGGCAAAAAATTTAAAAAATTAAAAAATAAAATAAAACATGGTATTGGTGGTTAAATTTTACACAGTTCTGAGTACTGTCAATATCTGGAAAGTATCTTGAGATATCAGTGGAAAGCTAAACAGTCTAAGTTTAACATGAAATACTTCTTTTTCATTCAGAAAATAAAATCAGATTTGTTCAAGGGCAAAAAAATTTAAAAAATTAAAAAATAAAATAAAATGACATGTAATTTTAGGACTTTGGATTGCCAAGGTAGGCTGATCACTTGATCCCAGGAGTTCAAGACAGGCCTAGGCAACATGGCAAAACTCTGGCTCTATAAAAATACAAAAAATTAGCCGGATGTGGTGGCAGGCACCTGTAATCCAGGTATTTGAGAGACTGAAATGAGATAATCAGCAGAGTTTGAGAGATTCAAGCAGCAGTGAAATGTGCAAATCAGCCTGGTTGACACAGTGAGTTCCATTCTGAAAAATAAATGAGGTTGGGCACGATGGCTCATGCCTGTAATCCCAGCTACTCAGGAGGCTAAGCCAGGAGAATTGCTTGAACCCAGGAGGCGGAGTTTGCAGTGAGCAGAGATTTCACCATTGCACTCCAGCCTGGGTGACAGAGCGAGACTCCGTCTCAAAAAAAAAAAAAAGAAAGTCAAATAGGAAATGAGAAAAAAATTACTAGAAACACATAAAACAATAACAATATAACTAACAACTTCCTTTTTTTTTTTTTTTTTTTGGTTTTAGACAGCGTTTCCCTCTTGTTGCCTATGCTGGAGTGCAATGGCACAATCTTGGCTCGCTGCAACCTCCGCCTCCCGGGTTCAAGTAATTCTTTTGTCTCAGGCTCCCCAGTAGCTTGGACTACAGGCACATGCCACCACGCATGGCTAATTTTTGTATTTTTAGTAGAGAGAGGGTTTCATCATATTGATCAGGCTGATCTCAAACTCCTGACCTCAGATGACCCACCCACCTCGGTTTCCCAACTTGCTGGGATTACAGGTATGAGCCACAGCACCTGGACAACAACTTTATTTGTTTAAGCAATTATTTTAAATATAAATTAATTAAACTACTTAATAAAATAAAATGACATGTAATTTTAGGACTTTGGATTGCCAAGGTAGGCTGATCACTTGATCCCAGGAGTTCAAGACAGGCCTAGGCAACATGGCAAAACTCTGGCTCTATAAAAAATACAAAAAATTAGCCGGATGTGGTGGCAGGCACCTGTAATCCCAGCTACTCAGGAGGCTAAGCCAGGAGAATTGCTTGAACCCAGGAGGCGGAGTTTGCAGTGAGCAGAGATTTCACCATTGCACTCCAGCCTGGGTGACAGGCGAGACTCCGTCTCAAAAAAAAAAAAATAAATAAAATAAAAATAAAACATGGTATTGGTGGTTAAATTTTACACAGTTCTGAGTACTGTCAATATCTGGAAAGTATCTTGAGATATCAGTGGAAAGCTAAACAGTCTAAGTTTAACATGAAATACTTCTTTTTCATTCAGAAAATAAAATGACATGTAATTTTAGGACTTTGGATTGCCAAGGTAGGCTGATCACTTGATCCCAGGAGTTCAAGACAGGCCTAGGCAACATGGCAAAACTCTGGCTCTATAAAAAATACAAAAAAGCTAGCTTGGTGTGATGGCACGTACTTGTAATCCAGGTATTTGAGAGACTGAAATGAGATAATCAGCAGAGTTTGAGAGATTCAAGCAGCAGTGAAATGTGCAAATCAGCCTGGTTGACACAGTGAGTTCCATTCTGAAAAATAAATGAGGTTGGGCACGATGGCTCATGCCTGTAATCCCAGCCTTTTGGGAGACTGAGGCAGGAGAATCACTTGAACCCGGGAGGTGGAGGTGGCAGTGAGCCAAGATTGCACCACTGCACTCCAGCCTGGGTAACAGATTGAGACTTTGCCTCAAAAAAAAAAAAATAAATAAATACATATATAGGCTGGGTACAGTGGCTTACACCTGTAATCCCAGCAACTCAGGAGGCTGAGGCAGGAGAATCACTTGAACCCGGGAGGTGGAGGTTGCAGTGAGCTGAGATTGCACCACTGCACTCCAGCCTGGGTAACAGATTGAGACTTTGCCTCAAAAAAAAAAAAATAAATAAATAAATACATAAATTAGGCTGGGCACAGTGGCTCACACCTGTAATCCCAGCTACTCAGGAGGCTGAGGCAGGAGAATCACTTGAACCCGGGAGGTGGAGGTTGCAGTGAGCTGAGATTGCACCACTGCACTCCAGCCTGGGTAACAGATTGAGACTTTGCCTCAAAAAAAAAAAAAAATAAATAAATAAATAAATACATATATAGGCTGGGTACAGTGGCTTACACCTGTAATCCCAGCACTTTAGGAGGCTGAGGCAGGAGAATCACTTGAACCCGGGAGGTGGAGGTGGCAGTGAGCCAAGATTGCACCACTGCACTCCAGCCTGGGTAACAGATTGAGACTTTGCCTCAAAAATAAATAAAAATAAATAAAAAAATAAAAACACAAAAATTGGCTGGGCATGGTGGCATGTGCCTGTAATCCTAGCTACTCAGGAGGCTGAGGCAGGAGAATCACTTGAACCCGGGAGGTGGAGGTTGCAGTGAGCTGAGATTGCACCACTGCACTCCAGCCTGGGTAACAGATTGAGACTTTGCCTCAAAAAAAAAATAATAAAATAAATAAATAAATAAATAAATAAATAAATACATACATACATACATACATACATAAAATTATATATATATATAAAGGAAGCCAGGCATGGTGGCTCTCACCTGTAATCCCAGCACTTTGGGAGGCTGAGGCAGGAGAATCACTTGAACCCGGGAGGTGGAGGTGGCAGTGAGCCAAGATTGCACCACTGCACTCCAGCCTGGGTAACAGATTGAGACTTTGCCTCAAAAAAAAAAAAATAAATAAATACATACATACATAAAATTATATATATATATAAAGGAAGCCAGGCATGGTGGCTCTCACCTGTAATCCCAGCACTTTGGGAGGCTGAGGCAGGAGAATCACTTGAACCCGGGAGGTGGAGGTTGCAGTGAGCTGAGATTGCACCACTGCACTCCAGCCTGGGTAACAGATTGAGACTTTGCCTCAAAAAAAAAAAATAAATAAAAATAAATAAAAAAATAAAAACACAAAAATTGGCTGGGCATGGTGGCATGTGCCTGTAATCCTAGCTACTCAGGAGGCTGAGGCAGGAGAATCACTTGAACCCGGGAGGTGGAGGTTGCAGTGAGCTGAGATTGCACCACTGCACTCCAGCCTGGGTAACAGATTGAGACTTTGCCTCAAAAAAAAAATAATAAAATAAATAAATACATACATACATACATACATAAAATTATATATATATATATAAAGGAAGCCAGGCATGGTGGCTCTCACCTGTAATCCCAGCACTTTGGGAGGCTGAGGCGGGAGGATCACTTGAACCCGGGAGGTGGAGGTGGCAGTGAGCCAAGATTGCACCACTGCACTCCAGCCTGGGTAAAATGGCGAGATCCTAATACTATAAACAAGCACACAATTAGCCAGACATGGTAGTGCGTGTCTGTAGTCAAGCTACTCAGAAAACTGAGGTGAAAGGATCACTTGAGCCCAGGAGGTGGAGGTTGCAGTGAGCTGAGATTGCACCACTGCACTCCAGCCTGGGTAACAGATTGAGACTTTGCCTCAAAAAAAAAAAAAAAAATAAATAAATAAATAAATAAATAAATAAATAAATAAATAAATAAATAAATAAATAAAAGGAAATAGAATGCCTGTGTGGTTTTTTAAAAAGCATACACTATGCTGACTACAAGAGATTCATTTAAGCATTGAATCAAATAGGCTGAAAGTAACAGAATGAAAAAAATGTACATTCCATGAAAATAGTAACCACGATTGAGGGAGGTGGTCCTAATTATATTAGACAGAATATGCTTTAAGTCAGGTAGTACCATGAGACAAAGATTGATGTTATATTATATTAAAGTGAGTTGATTTACCAGGAATCTATAACTATAATATTTATTTATCTATATTTACATGTGTATATAACATCAGGGCTCCAAAATATATAAAGCAAATATTGACAAAAGTGAAGAAAGTCATACATAGCAACATAATAATTGTAGACTTCAAAACACCATTTGCAATAATAAGTAGAAAATTTAGATAAAAATAAGAAAAAGAAAACTTAGACAACATTGTAGACTATATTAATTATTTTGCATATAGAGGAATATTTGAGAGTGCATAATTTATAAAGAAAAAAGGTTTAGATGGCTCACACTTTGGTAAGCTGTATAAGTGTGTGTCAGCATCTGCTTCTGGTGAGGATTTCAGGAAGCTTAAAATCATGGTGGAAGGTAAAGAGTAACTGGACGTATTATATGGTAAGAGACAGAGCAAGTGTGAGGTGAAGAAGCCAGGTTCTTTTAATGAACCAGCTCTCATTTGAATTAATAGAGTGTAAACTTTTTGGTTACCAGGAGGATGTATCAAGCCATTCATGAAAAATTTGCCCCCATAACCCAAACGTGTCCCACCAGGTCCCACATTCAACACTGAGGATTTATATTGCAGCATGAGGTCTGGAGAACATGGACATCCAAACCATATTATAGACAAACTAGGCTTCACAGACACACACAAAACTCTCCAGTCAAAACCAAGATAATGCACAATATTCTTATTTGCATCTGGTGTATTTTGTTAGGGCACATAGCAAGTTTTATTAAATTTTAAAATACTGACTGGGTACAGTGGCTCTTGCCTATAATCTTAACACTTTAGGAGACCAAGGTAAGAGACCACTGGGGCCAAAATTTCAAGACCAGCCTGGGCAAAATGGCGAGATCCTAATACTATAAACAAGCACACAATTAGCCAGACATGGTAGTGCGTGTCTGTAGTCCAAGCTACTCAGAAAACTGAGGTGAAAGGATCACTTGAGCCCAGGAGGTGGAGCCTACAGTGAGCCAAAATTATGCCACTGCAGCCTGGGTGATGGTAAGATCTTGTTTGAAAACAACAACAAATCAATTTGAAAGACTAAAATTATACACTGCATATTTTCTTTTTTTTATTTATTTATTTATTTTTTTTTTTTTTTTTTTTTTTTTTTTTTTTTTTTTTTTTTTTTTTTTTTTTTTTTTGAGATGGAGTCTTGCTCTGTAGCCCAGGCTGGAGTGCAGTGGCACGATCTCAGCTCACTGCAACCTCTGCCTCCCAGGTTCAAGCAATTCTTCTGCCACAGCCTCCCAGATCGTTGGGACTACAGGCCCCGCCACCACGTCCTGGCTAATTTTTTGTATTTTTATTTTATTTTATTTTTTTTTTTTTTTGTTGTTGGGATGGTCTCGATCTCCTGACCTCGTGATCCACCCGCCCCGGCCTCCCAAAGTGCTGGGTTTACAGGCGTGAGCCACAGCGCCCAGCTTTTTTTTTTTTTTGTGAGACGGAGTTTCGCTCTTGTTGCCCAGACTGGAGTGCAGTGGCACGATCTCAGCTCACCGCAACCTCGGCCTCCCAGATTAAAGCAATTCTTCTGCCACAGCCTCCCCAGATTAAAATTATCCTGCCTTAGCCTCCCAAGTAGCTGGGATTACAGGCATGCACCACCACGACCGGCTAATTTTGTGTTTTTAGTAGAGACGGGGTTTCTCCATGTTGAGGCTGGTCTCGAACTCCTGAGCTCAGGTGATCTGCCTGCCTCGGCCTCCGAAAGTGCTGGGATTATAGGTGTGAGCCACCGCCCCCAGCCATACATTGTGTATTTTCTTTTTTTTTGTTGTTGAGACGGAGTCTGGCTCTGTCACCCAGGCTGGAGTGCAGTGGCGCAATCTCGGCTCATTGCAAGCTCCGCCTCCCAGGTTCAAGCAATTCTTCTGCCACAGCCTCCCAGATCGTTGGGACTACAGGCGCGTGCCACAACTTCTGGCTGATTTTTGTATTTTTATTTTATTT
>JAKGGE010001140.1:14950000-14987500 GCA_023748175.1 Hoolock leuconedys
CATGCTATTGAGCAAAACAGAAGGCAATTAATTCTGCATTTGTGTCCTTAGTATATGCTCTATAATTTAAAAAGTGGGAAAATACTGTATGTATACATTAATATTTATGTAGGCACCTCCATATAAGTTTGTGTTTATGTAGCTACCATGTGTATATATATTCGTATGTATATCTAAGTATGTATAAATAAATGAACGAAGCTGTAACAATCTTTGTATTTATATTTACATGGTATAAAGATGTTGAATGTAGAAGTATTGATAGCTATTGCTACAAACAGTAATAAAAAACCTTTCATACATGTATAAAATATTTTCCCTACAGAATACTATATCTAGAATAGTAAAGAAATAGAGGAATGCTCTGATATATATTCTGCTGCACTTAATATATTCAAAGAAAGCACTAGGCTTTGTCGGTGCACTTCTGGAAGATCAATACTTACTAAGGCCACTGGAGTTATTTACTACCATGTCATGGTTGACTTTTATTGTTTCATGTAGGGTGGGAGATGAACCAGCACCAGTCCAAAGGTCCTAACCTAAATATGAAAATACTTATTTTTTCTCCTTAGAACTTTCATCAAGACAAGAACTGTATTTATTCCCAAGACTGTGTGATGTAAAATCACACTCTTGTCTTTTTGTCTTTGTGGCAGAAGTTGGGTATTTATGGTAATGAAAAGGAATTCTAGGTCTCTTTTTAGAAGACAGTTGGTGATGATGGAAGCAAATATAATGGTACATGGTACTTGGCCACATTTCTAATGGGCGGTACTGAACAGTCACTGCTGTGTCACAGGTGGCTGTTATTTGCCAGGTCAAATCTTTGTGAGGAAGCCTCAGCCCACTGGTGTCAAGCATTTCTGGCAGTTCCCAGATAGATGAACAAACCTCACTGGGCTGGTTTAATGAGACCAGAATTAAAAACACCCAGGTTCCAGGTTATTAAAGACATTTTTACATTTATGAAAAAAATGTAATGTGGTGTGTGGCTTGGTTTGACTAAATCTTCAGAGCTCAGCAGCTGATTGATTTAGCTAATCTGTAGGTAAAGAAAATGGAATTAACCTCTGATCAAGTTTATTTTGTAGGCTTCTTTCTGTACATATAGATATAAAATAGGTGGCTAGATAAACATATACACAGAAAATAAGTCACATGGGTATGTCTATGAAATGTTTATTTCTGCATACGACCCTTAAAAAACCTCAGAAATAAAGTAGGTCAGATGACATCTCCGTATTCTACCCCTGAAGCTGAGATAAATTGAAAATGTAAATTAGCAGAAACTGGGTGATTGCAATCAGTCAATTTGCACGGCCCAGGTAATTCCAACCAGCCAAGTAGCTCAGCCCAGGTGGATACAATCATCCATTATCTAAATGATGACTGTGGCTTTGTCAAGACAGGCCCCAAATGGTGGATGTGAGTAGAATATACACACACTGAGGAGACACGCAGAATGCTGAAATACTATCCTGGACGGATGTGTTACATGACTTTATATTTTCAGCTTATTTCTGTGGCCTTGCCCTTGAAGACAGAGCTTTGTTGATATTTACATAAACAACATTGCATAACTATGTTCCATTCTGACATGTTATTTAGCAAAGAAAAAGAACAAATTGTACATCGGCATCTTTAGTGCATGCTAAAAGTTAAAAATTTCTTTTTTTTTTTTTTTTTTTTTTTTTTTTTTTTTTTTTTTTTTTTTTTTTTTTTTTTTTTTTTTTTTTTTTTTTTTTTTTTTTTTTTTTTTTTTTTTTTTTTTTTTTTTTTTTTTTTTTTTTTTTTTTTTTTTTTTTTTTTTTTTTTTTTTTTTTTTTTTTTTTTTTTTTTTTTTTTTTTTTTTTTTTTTTTTTTTTTTTTTTTTTTTTTTTTTTTTTTTTTTTTTTTTTTTTTTTTTTTTTTTTTTTTTTTTTTTTTTTTTTTTTTTTTTTTTTTTTTTTTTTTTTTTTTTTTTTTTTTTTTTTTTTTTTTTTTTTTTTTTTTTTTTTTTTTTTTTTTTTTTTTTTTTTTTTTTTTTTTTTTTTTTTTTTTTTTTTTTTTTTTTTTTTTTCAGCTTATTTCTGTGGCCTTGCCCTTGAAGACAGAGCTTTGTTGATATTTACATAAACAACATTGCATAACTATGTTCCATTCTGACATGTTATTTAGCAAAGAAAAAAAGAACAAATTGTACATCGGCATCTTTAGTGCATGCTAAAAAGTTAAAAATTTCTTTTCGGGAATGTGTTTTGTCGACCTAAATATTTAGATAGAAATATTTATATAATTATCCATGTGAGTGTTTTTCTTCCTTTGTATGTTTATATCTAGATGTGTCAATCTTTGTATTGATATGAAACACTATGAATAGTGAGATAAAAAGCAACCAGGCAGATGCTGTGACTCACACCTGTAAGCCCAGCATTTTGAGAGGCTGAGGCAGGTGGATCATCTGAGGTCAGGAGTTCAAGACCAGCCTGGCCAACATTGTGAAATCTTATCTCTACTAAAAAATACAAGAAATTAGCCAGGCTTGGTGACAGGCATCTGTAATCCCAGCTACTATGGAGGTGGAGGCAGAAGAATTGTTGAACCTAGGAGGTGGAGGTTTCAGTGAGCCAAGATCACATCCATACACTCCATCCTAAGCAATAGAGCAAGATTCAATCTCAAAAACAAAACAAAACCAAACAAACAAACAAAATGATGGTACGTAAAACCTTTAAGGCAGTTTTATAGACTATAAAAAACAATATGTAAATCCATATAAATATGTTAATAGATACACAATATAAAATAATTTTAATATCAATAACAAACTGGGAAATATAGAGACATAGTTTTTATATTCAATTGAAGTTGTCATGAGATGAAAATATATGACTTTAATCTTAAGTTGTATGTAAGTACTTTTTGATATGTGTGGGCTATTTATGATTTTCAACACTGACTATAACTACTGTGCCTGCACCAACCTCTTACCTTGAAATTAAGTGACTATAGACAGATCTGCTAAGAAGACATTCCCTTCCCCTTCCTCTCTCTCTCTCTCTGACTCTCTCTCTTTCTTTCTTTCAAGACAGAGTCTCGTTCTATCACTCAGGCTGGAGTGCGGTGGTGCCATATTGGCTCACTGCAACCTCTGCCTCCTGGGTTCCAGCGAGTCTCCAGCCTCACCCTCCCGAGTAGCTGGGATTACAGGCTTGTGCCATCACATGCCTAATTTTTGTATTTTTAGTAGAGATGGGGTTTCACCATGTTGGCCAGGCTGGTCTGGAACTCCTGACCTCAGGTGATCCACCTGCCTCGGCCTCCCAAAGTGCTGGGATTACAGGCTTGTGCCATCACATGCCTAATTTTTGTATTTTAGTAGAGATGGGGTTTCACCATGTTGGCCAGGCTGGTCTGGAACTCCTGACCTCAGGTGATCCACCTGCCTCGGCCTCCCAAAGTGCTGGGATTACAGGCTTGTGCCATCACATGCCTAATTTTTGTATTTTTAGTAGAGATGGGGTTTCACCATGTTGGCCAGGCTGGTCTGGAACTCCTGACCTCAGGTGATCCACTTGCCTCGGCCTCCCAAAGTGCTGGGATTACAGGCTTGTGCCATCACATGCCTAATTTTTGTATTTTTAGTAGAGATGGGGTTTCACCATGTTGGCCAGGCTGGTCTGGAACTCCTGACCTCAGGTGATCCACTTGCCTCGGCCTCCCAAAGTGCTGGGATTACAGGCTTGTGCCATCACATGCCTAATTTTTGTATTTTTAGTAGAGATGGGGTTTCACCATGTTGGCCAGGCTGGTCTGGAACTCCTGACCTCAGGTGATCCACCTGCCTCGGCCTCCCAAAGTGCTGGGATTACAGGCTTGTGCCATCACATGCCTAATTTTTGTATTTTTTTTTTTTTTTTTAGAAGGATTCTCACTCTTTCGCCCAGGCTGGAGTGCAGTGGTGCTATCTTGGCTCACTGCAACCTCAGCCTCCCAAAGTGCTGGGATTACAGGCTTGTGCCATCACATGCCTAATTTTTGTATTTTTAGTAGAGATGGGGTTTCACCATGTTGGCCAGGCTGGTCTCGATCTCCTGACCTCAGGTGATCCACCTGCCTCGGCCTCCCAAAGTGCTGGGATTACAGGCTTGTGCCATCACATGCCTAATTTTTGTATTTTTTTTTTTTTTTTGTGAGGTCAAATACACAAACATTGAAAGGCACAAATCCTAAAAATTTTTGACATGTAAATACACTTATATATAGTCTTCATATCTTTTAAGAATGAATAGAACTTTTTCTTATTCTATTGATGGAATCTAGAATAGAATGATAGAATATTATTATTATTCTCAAATAATTTCCTCATGCTTTTTTTCCCAGATGATTTTATTGTCAATGAAGGCTATTTGTTGGTATTTTTTTTTTTTTCCCAGATGATTTTATTGTCAATGAAGGCTATTTGTTGGTGTTTTTTTTTTTTTTTTTTTTTTTTAGAAGGATTCTCACTCTTTTGCCCAGGCTGGAGTGCAGTGGTGCTATCTTGGCTCACTGCAAGCTCCGCCTCCCGGGTTCACGCCATTCTCTTGCCTCAGCCTCCCAAAGTGCTGGGATTACAGGCTTGAGCCACCGCGCAACTCTATAAAATATATATATTCCTAAGTAACAAATGTAGGTTAATAGAGAACTCATAAGCACAAAATAACTAATTCTACATCTTCCAGAATAGCTCAACATAATTCTTTCATTTCTGATCTACTATTATTCAAATAGACTTTGTTCAAATTTTATAGGAGATCTTAATACACTATTATGTTTGTTTAGTATGTGAGATTCATGATAAGCTCACCAAAGAGTTCTTTTTTTTTTTTTTTTTTTTTTTTTTTAGAAGGATTCTCACTTTTTGCCCAGGCTGGAGTGCAGTGGTGCTATCTCGGCTCACTGCAAGCTCCGCCTCCCGGGTTCACGCCATTCTCTTGCCTCAGCCTCCCGAGTAGCTGGGACTACAGGCGCCCGCCACCACGCCCGGCTAATTTTTTGTATTTTTAGTAGAGACGGGGTTTCACCGTGTTAGCCAGGATGGTCTCGATCTCCTGACCTCGTGATCCGCCCGCCTCAGCCTCCCAAAGTGCTGGGATTACAGGCGTGAGCCACCGCACCCAACTCTATAAAATATATATATTCCTAAGTAACAAATGTAGGTTAATAGAGAACTCATAAGCACAAAATAACTAATTCTACATCTTCCAGAATAGCTCAACATAATTCTTTCATTTCTGATCTACTATTATTCAAATAGACTTTGTTCAAATTTTATAGGAGATCTTAATACACTATTATGTTTGTTTAGTATGTGAGATTCATGATAAGCTCACCAAAGAGCTCTTTTTTTTTTTTTTTTTTTTTTTTAGAAGGATTCTCACTCTTTTGCCCAGGCTGGAGTGCAGTGGTGCTATCTTGGCTCACTGCAAGCTCCGCCTCCCGGGTTCACGCCATTCTCCTGCCTCAGCCTCCCGAGTAGCTGGGACTACAGGCGCCCGCCACCACGCCCGGCTAATTTTTTGTATTTTTAGTAGAGACGGGGTTTCACCGTGTTAGCCAGGATGGTCTCGATCTCCTGACCTCGTGATCCGCCCGCCTCAGCCTCCCAAAGTGCTGGGATTACAGGCTTGAGCCACCGTGCCCGGCCGAGAGTTTTAATTACTTTTTAAATTCTTTATGTTATTCATAAATTTTACATCTATACATTATATATCTCACAGTACTGTCATAATTTTTTTAAATAGTCATAAAAATTAAGATAAAATAGTATTTATAAATATTTGGAGGCAGATTCTTTGAGTCTGCATAAATACATTGTTTCTCCTTTAAATTTTACCCAAAATGGCCGGGCGTGATAGCTCACACCTGTAATCCCAGCTACTCAGGAGGCTGAGTCAGGAGAATCGCTTGAACCTGGGAGGCAGAGGTTGCAGTGAGCCAAGATCACCCCATTGCACACAAGCCTGGCTACAGATCGAGACTCTATCTCGGAAAAAAAAAATACACAAAAAACTGCATCTAAGTTTAGACTATGGTTCGCAGAAGATGGTATGAACCAGCAGCAAGTTTATATCCAGAACTGCTCACGGCAGATGATTGGCTGTGCCATAAATTTATCTTTTGCAGGCTACTCTAAAACTTCTATAATGGTGGTAGATTTCAGTGAAGTGGAGCCCCCCACAGCCTGCCTACCACTTGCACCCAGCTGGCAGCAGCACCCACCTTGAGCATGGTGAGGAGGGCATGACATTGGTGCCCACCTTGCTGCTGTTTGCCCCACATGCTAAGTCCCTGCACACCTCACGGTGGAGCTTCACCTCACTGCCCAGCACCACAGTCTGGTTGACCAGCAGCCGTGTGTGCAGAATAGCCATTGAGGAGAGCATTCTGCAGGGGCACATGAGGCTTCCTGGCTTCTTCACTGCCTGAGTCTGCAGCCCTCACCCAGCATGTCCACCATGTCCATCTGCAGGATGCTGCCAGACCTCTCAAAAAAAAAAAAAAAAAAAAAAAAAAAAAAAAAAAAAAACTTCTGACCTCAAGTGATCCATCTGCCTCGGCCTTCCAAAGTGCTGAGATCACAGGCATGAGCCACCGCACCCAACTCTATAAAATATATATATTCCTAAGTAACAAATGTAGGT
This sequence comes from Hoolock leuconedys, assembly GCA_023748175.1. Taxonomy (NCBI): domain Eukaryota; kingdom Metazoa; phylum Chordata; class Mammalia; order Primates; family Hylobatidae; genus Hoolock; species Hoolock leuconedys. Next base: position 14,956,669 of record JAKGGE010001140.1, read on the forward strand.
TAATAGAGAACTCATAAGCACAAAATAACTAATTCTACATCTTCCAGAATAGCTCAACATAATTCTTTCATTTCTGATCTACTATTATTCAAATAGACTTTGTTCAAATTTTATAGGAGATCTTAATACACTATTATGTTTGTTTAGTATGTGAGATTCATGATAAGCTCACCAAAGAGTTCTTTTTTTTTTTTTTTTTCCTTTTTTTGAGATGGAATCTGGCTCTGTCGCCCAGGCTGGAGTGCAGTGGCGCAATCTCGGCTCACTGCAAGCTCCGCCTCCCGGGGTCACGCCATTCTCCTGCCTCAGCCTGTCCGAGTAGCTGGGACTACAGGCGCCCGCCACCACGCCCGGCTAATTTTTTGTATTTTTAGTAGAGACGGGGTTTCACCGTGGTCTCGATCTCCTTACCTCTTGATCCGCCCGCCTCGGCCTCCCAAAGTGCTGGGATTACAAGCGTGAGCCACCGCGCCCAGCCTAAGAGTTCTTTACTCAGTGTGTGAATTCATAGAGCATAAAGTTGCAGAGGGAGAAGCAAATGTTTTTGAAAGGATTACGAGAGACAATAGTTACAGGAGTCATTCCCACTGTTATTGACTGACACATATATTGTTACTTTAAGAGAAACTGCTTTGGCTGGGCACGGTGGCTCACTCCTGTAATCCCAGAATTTTGAGAGGCCGAGGTGGGTAGATCACCTGAGGTCAGGAGTTCAAGACCAGCCTGGTCAACATGGTGAAACCCCATCTATACTGAAAATACAAAAATTAGCCGGGCATAGTAGCGTGTGCCTGTAATCCCAGCTACTCAGGAGGCTGAGTCAGGAGAATCGCTTGAACCTGGGAGGCAGAGGTTGCAGTGAGCCAAGATCACCCCATTGCACACAAGCCTGGCTACAGATCGAGACTCTATCTCGGAAAAAAAAAATACACAAAAAACTGCATCTAAGTTTAGACTATGGTTCGCAGAAGATGGTATGAACCAGCAGCAAGTTTATATCCAGAACTGCTCACGGCAGATGATTGGCTGTGCCATAAATTTATCTTTTGCAGGCTACTCTAAAACTTCTATAATGGTGGTAGATTTCAGTGAAGTGGAGCCCCCCACAGCCTGCCTACCACTTGCACCCAGCTGGCAGCAGCACCCACCTTGAGCATGGTGAGGAGGGCATGACATTGGTGCCCACCTTGCTGCTGTTTGCCCCCACATGCTAAGTCCCTGCACACCTCACGGTGGAGCTTCACCTCACTGCCCAGCACCACAGTCTGGTTGACCAGCAGCCGTGTGTGCAGAATAGCCATTGAGGAGAGCATTCTGCAGGGGCACATGAGGGCTTCCTGGCTTCTTCACTGCCTGAGTCTGCAGCCCTCACCCAGCATGTCCACCATGTCCATCTGCAGGATGCTGCCGAACTCATTCTCCACCACGCTCTCCATAACCAGGCTCCATGGCTAGTGTCGCAACTGTGGGTGGATGCTCAGGTGAGAGGACTGGATCACAGGTCCTGCCCTGCAGAGCCCCCTATCTTAGACCCCACCACCACTTGCTCACAAGTCCAAGGGTCACACCCTTGCCACCAGGCCAACCTTGATGCCCTGATGTGATGCTTTTTATGAAACCTCTTGTGGTTTTTCATCCAGGAAATGGAGGAAGTAGGATGGCTGGTGTCTACACAGTTGAAGTGAATGAGTTGGGTGGTTGGCTTGGCCAGCAGCTTCTTATCTACTGGGTCTGAGTCCAGTCAGGGGCCTGGCATGTGAAGGCCATAAGAGAAGTGGGAGACGGAGGCCTATCTGGGTCAACCCCATTTCAAAGGCTTCTTCTAACTGCAAGCCTCAGTTCCTTCTCCTGTGTAGGGAGAGTGCTGGCCTTTTGAGGTCTCTTTCCTGGGCTGAAAAAGGCTCCCAGGAGCATCAACACCATGTCCCCCACATCCTGGTTATTGTCAGAGGTGGGCTGTGTGTCTCCTGCCCTCTTCCTCCAAGCTGCTGCTGCTGCTGCTGCTGCTGCTGCTGCTGCTGCTGCTGCTGCTGCTGCTGCTGCTGCTGCTGCTGCTGCTGCTGCTGCTGCTGCTGCTGCTGCTGCTGCTGCTGCTGCTGCTGCTGCTGCTGCTGCTGCTGCTGCTGCTGCTGCTGCTGCTGCTGCTGCTGCTGCTGCTGCTGCTGCTGCTGCTGAGAAGTCTGGGGTGCTTCGACCTGGCCTGGGAGACTTCAGGGAATGAGACACTCTTCCAGGGAAGTTCTCACCTTCTCAAGGAGGCACAACAGGGCAAGCCCAGCAGAGAGGACCCAGTGGGCATCCCAGCTGGTTGAAGGAGCCAGAACAGGCCTTGGGATCAGTTTACCAGAAGGGAGAAATCAGATGCCCACAGTGCCAAGAGCCTAGAAGGCGGTTGGGTGGTGTCCATTTATGAGATTCTGAGACCTTTTGCCACTGCACAGTGTTCTAGGACCTGGTGGGCACCTACTAAGAATGAAGGTTTGCAGGCCCGGCCTCCTCTTCTTCCTGGCGTTTAGCGCTGCTGCCACCCCTCCCTCACAGCCCAACTAGTTTTTCCTCTTCCTGGAGGCTGCGATGGGAGCTGCCTTCCTCCCCACGAGGATTCATGGGGTGGCTGTGCCAGCATCTCTCAGAAGGGCCCAAGACCTGGGCCCAAGACAAGGAGGATTGCACAAGGGGAGTGCCTGCAACAGCACGGATAAAAGAGCTACTCTGAATCAGGCACGTTCACCTTGGAGGGTTCTGCCACCCACTTCTTTTACACACGCGCGGTGGGAAGATTTAAGCAACATGGAGTAACTCACGCTAAGGAGCCTGCAGGCACACTAGAAAGGTTGGAGTGGGGCCGGGCGCAGTGGCTCATGCCAGTGGCTAATCCCAGCACTTTGGGAGGCCAAAGCGGTTGGATCACGAGGTCAAGAGATCGAGACCACCCTGGCCAACATGGTGAAACCCCGTCTCTAGTAAAAATACAAAAATTAGCTGGGCGTGGTGGTGCAGCAGCACTTTGGGAGAGACCACAGTGACTCAAGGCTGCCCACCACCAGATGGTACTTAGAGAGGGGAGAGAAAGAAATCAACTAGACAGATAGTTAGGGTAAGAGTCCTTGGTAGAATTCCCTTCTAACAAAAAGCAGCTTCTCTTATAATCCCAGAGGTCGTTTCTGTTTTAGCAAAGAGAGCTTGAAAGATCAGGCTGGAAGCACAGATAATGGAGGCAAGTTCTAACACAGAAAGGAGCCTGCCGTGTGATCAGGAAGTTTCACTGACGTCAGAGGAGGACCCTGACACACACATGAGCGGATGGACAGAAGCTGGAAAGAGGCGCCTCGCACAGCTCTGCGCTGCCTCCAAGAGTGGATAATGGTGACCACTGGGGAGACGCAGAGAGCCCAGCAGGCTGTGGAGAGACCACAGTGACTCAAGGCTGCCCACCACCAGATGGTACTTAGAGAGGGGAGAGAAAGAAATCAACTAGACAGATAGTTAGGGTAAGAGTCCTTGGTAGAATTCCCTTCTAACAAAAAGCAGCTTCTCTTATAATCCCAGAGGTCGTTTCTGTTTTAGCAAAGAGAGCTTGAAAGATCAGGCTGGAAGCACAGATAATGGAGGCAAGTTCTAACACAGAAAGGAGCCTGCCGTGTGATCAGGAAGTTTCACTGGCGTCTGAGGAGGACCCTGACACACACATGAGCGGATGGACAGAAGCTGGAAAGAGGCGCCTCGCACAGCTCTGCGCTGCCTCCAAGAGTGGATAATGGTGACCACTGGGGAGACGCAGAGAGCCCAGCAGGCTGTGGAGAGACCACAGTGACTCAAGGCTGCCCACCACCAGATGGTACTTAGAGAGGGGAGAGAAAGAAATCAACTAGACAGATAGTTAGGGTAAGAGTCCTTGGTAGAATTCCCTTCTAACAAAAAGCAGCTTCTCTTATAATCCCAGAGGTCGTTTCTGTTTTAGCAAAGAGAGCTTGAAAGATCAGGCTGGAAGCACAGATAATGGAGGCAAGTTCTAACACAGAAAGGAGCCTGCCGTGTGATCAGGAAGTTTCACTGACGTCAGAGGAGGACCCTGACACACACATGAGCGGATGGACAGAAGCTGGAAAGAGGCGCCTCGCACAGCTCTGCGCTGCCTCCAAGAGTGGATAATGGTGACCACTGGGGAGACGCAGAGAGCCCAGCAGGCTGTGGAGAGACCACAGTGACTCAAGGCTGCCCACCACCAGATGGTACTTAGAGAGGGGAGAGAAAGAAATCAACTAGACAGATAGTTAGGGTAAGAGTCCTTGGTAGAATTCCCTTCTAACAAAAAGCAGCTTCTCTTATAATCCCAGAGGTCGTTTCTGTTTTAGCAAAGAGAGCTTGAAAGATCAGGCTGGAAGCACAGATAATGGAGGCAAGTTCTAACACAGAAAGGAGCCTGCCGTGTGATCAGGAAGTTTCACTGGCGTCAGAGGAGGACCCTGACACACACATGAGCGGATGGACAGAAGCTGGAAAGAGGCGCCTCGCACAGCTCTGCGCTGCCTCCAAGAGTGGATAATGGTGACCACTGGGGAGACGCAGAGAGCCCAGCAGGCTGTGGAGAGACCACAGTGACTCAAGGCTGCCCACCACCAGATGGTACTTAGAGAGGGGAGAGAAAGAAATCAACTAGACAGATAGTTAGGAGTGTGCCTGTAGTCCCAGCTACTTGGGAGGCTGAGGCAGGAGAATCTCTTAAACCCTGGAGGCAGAGGTTGCAGTAAGCTGAGATCATGCCACTGCACTCCAGCTTGGCGACAGAGCAAGACCCCGTCTCAAAAAAATAAAAAAGATTGGAGTGTGGAGTGGGGACTGTCAGAAGTTTGCACCTTATGCAAAGGACACAATGACACACCTAGTCCTGACTGGTTTTTCGCACCTTATGTAAATGAAGCACCTCTCACGACCAGCTTGTTTATAAAATCCCCTGGGCATTTCACTTTAAAACTGCAACTCTTTTTCCTGGGGGTCCTCTCTGTGTCAGAAAGCTTCCTGCCTTTCACTTATTAAATTCTGCTCTAACCTCACTTTGGAGTGTCTGCATCCTTGATTTCACTGGCTATGAGACCAAGAACTTCGTGTGACACCCCAGATAATGAGGCCGATTTCAGTGCCTTCTGAATGGTGGCCCATCAGTGACCCTCCCAGCCAAAGCACACATGGGGCAGAAACACCAGTCACCTGCCTGGGATGGCCAGGTGGGCAGGAGCAAGCAGGGACTCAGTGAGAAAACCAGAATGTGTGTTCAAGGGCAGGGGCCGAGGGTTCAGCTGGGTTGGAAAATTCAGATTCTCTTTCAGGATGTGCTCCTCTCCTGGGATCTGCTCATCTCCTGGAATCTGAGACACAACACAGAGCAACCCCCAGGCCAGCCATGACTGGAGCCTCCACCAGTATATGTGGAGGTGCAGGGAAGGGCCCTGTGCTAGGCCAAGAGCCTATCCTTGACCAGTTCACCCTCCCTGTCCACTAGGTGCAGGCAGAGGCCAGGGACCCCAACTTCAGACAGAGGCAGGCAGCAGGGTCACCGCCTCCTGCAATCCCATCCCGGGGATTACAGGGTCCCTGGGGAGATGTGGCAATGGCTGAGTTGAAAGATTCAGGCAGGTGGATGCCAGGCGAAAAAGTAAGGGACTGGGCATGTGTGGGGACTAAGAGAGAAGTGTGTGACTGTCCCTGGAGAAGTGACAGCAAGGCACAGACAAGATGAGTACCCAGATGCCACACCCAACTGTCAGGTACACAAGCCCCAGAATCCCCTAAGCAGCCCCAGGAAGGGTTTTATTTAATCAAGAAAAAAGGGGTTCCACCTCCACTCACACAGGCACTGGTCCTTACATACATTAGAGAACAGAACTCTTGTTCTGCCCAAGGCCAGGCCAGCCTGCTGAGGAGGCCAATATGCCCTGCCTGGGGAACCTTGCTCCCAATTCCAGGTCACTACGGTTAAGGACCCCCGATGCATTAGGGCAGGAGAAAGGGTGGAAAGGGGATGGAGCAACACTTCATCATAAGGGCCTTGGGTCAACCCTAGAGAAAAACAATCAAATTCAGACTCCTGTCTGAAGCTGACCACTCAAAGAGATTTCCATTTTGGGGTAAGAAAAGGCTCTTGGGTCAGAAAACAAGATCTTCTGGTTCTGGACTCTGCAGCTGTCTTGGGTAGGGGACTTTTGCCAGCTCTGTGCTTTCACTGAGCCTAAGGGCAGGGGGCACCCGGAAGGGACTCTGAAGCCAAGGATGAGAGTCCTGCCTTCCTGCCTCCCCAACTCACTTTCCAAGAGCAGACATTGGGCAGCAAAGTTTCTTAACAAAGTCAGAAAAAGTAATATCCAGACCAGGCAGGCTAATAAACGTTTACCAGGATTATCCGGCCTAATCACCGAAACAGCCCTGCCATATTTGTCCTCTGGGACAGGTGAGGAAACTGAGGTTGGAGGAGGACACGAGGAGCCTGGTCAGGCCACTGGCAGCCTGGAGCCCCAGAGGTCCAGGCATTCACAGCCAGCCCGCCCCTCCCTCCCAGGCCCAGGAGGCTTCATTCCCAGCACATTCACCTGTCAGTAACTCAGGACCCCCCGCAATTGTCAGGTGACGGCCTTCCTGTGTGTGGCTGCCAGGCTAGGGATGGGGGTGTCTGTGCTTCCCTCGCCCAAGCTGAGAGTGGCCTGTTCCGAGGGGGCGGGCTTCCTCTTTGTTTGGCAGCCAGGAGTCTGGAGTGCAGGTGCCAGGCAGGAAGCACTAGGAGCGCTCGACGACTTGGCTGGAGGCCGAAGGTGCCGCCCCTCGGGGACCACAGCGTCTTTGCAAGGTGGGCTCGGCGCACACTCCCCTCCCGTTCTGTGGCCCCGGGGCCCCTCCTAGAAGATCCTCCTCATCTCCGGTGACCTTGACCGTCAGCAACCCCACGCCGGCTCCCTCTGCCTGGTGTTGGGTGCGCACTTCTATGGGCAGACGGATCCCTTAGCCTAGCGGGCTTCACAGCAGGGTGCTGGCGGTGGGGGCTCCAGAGAGTGTCACCACGTTATGCTGGCCACCGCCTGGCAGGGGCTGGGCTTAGCTGACACCCTCACATCCGCCCTCCAGATTCCAGCCTTTGACTTTGGCGAATCTGGCCAGGACCTGGGGTCTGGGGTCTGGACTGTGGACGCCCCTGGGCCAGGCTACCCTCGGGGGCCTCGCACTTGGGTGGGGACTTTTGCCAGCTCTGTGCTTTCACTGAGCCTAAGGGCAGGGGGCACCCGGAAGGGACTCTGAAGCCAAGGATGAGAGTCCTGCCTTCCTGCCTCCCCAACTCACTTTCCAAGAGCAGACATTGGGCAGCAAAGTTTCTTAACAAAGTCAGAAAAAGTAATATCCAGACCAGGCAGGCTAATAAACGTTTACCAGGATTATCCGGCCTAATCACCGAAACAGCCCTGCCATATTTGTCCTCTGGGACAGGTGAGGAAACTGAGGTTGGAGGAGGACACGAGGAGCCTGGTCAGGCCACTGGCAGCCTGGAGCCCCAGAGGTCCAGGCATTCACAGCCAGCCCGCCCCTCCCTCCCAGGCCCAGGAGGCTTCATTCCCAGCACATTCACCTGTCAGTAACTCAGGACCCCCCACCCTCCAGGCACCGGCACAGGCGGTCCTGGCTTGGCTGGGAACTGGGGTGTGTACCTGTGGGGAACAACTGGTCAAAAGTGGTTTTCATTTCCCAAAGGTAAAGGCTCCTTCGTAATTTTTTTTTCTTATTTACTTAAAATGGATAGAATCTAATTAGATTTACCCATAATTCTGTCAGTAAATTTGAGCATACCTTTGTTAACTTTTCTCAGTTTAACTAGTTCGTTTATTTTTTTATTTTTATTTTTATTTATTTTTTTTTTCTTTTATTTTTTTATTTTTTTATTTTTTTATTTTTTTATTTTTTTATTTTTTTATTTTTTTATTTTTTTATTTTTTTATTTTTTTATTTTTTTATTTTTTTATTTTTTTATTTTTTTATTTTTTTATTTTTTTATTTTTTTATTTTTTTATTTTTTTATTTTTTTATTTTTTTATTTTTTTATTTTTTTATTTTTTTATTTTTTTATTTTTTTATTTTTTTATTTTTTTATTTTTTTATTTTTTTATTTTTTTATTTTTTTATTTTTTTATTTTTTTATTTTTTTATTTTTTTATTTTTTTATTTTTTTATTTTTTTATTTTTTTATTTTTTTGTTTATTTTTTTATTTTTTTATTTTACTTTATTTTTTTTAATTTTTTTATTTTTTTATTTTTTTATTTTCTAGCGGGCTTCACAGCAGGGTGCTGGCGGTGGGGGCTCCAGAGAGTGTCACCACGTTATGCTGGCCACCGCCTGGCAGGGGCTGGGCTTAGCTGACACCCTCACATCCGCCCTCCAGATTCCAGCCTTTGACTTTGGCGAATCTGGCCAGGACCTGGGGTCTGGGGTCTGGACTGTGGACGCCCCTGGGCCAGGCTACCCTCGGGGGCCTCGCACTTGGGTGGGGACCCTAGGGCGCCAGTCGCCACACACACCAGTGCGCCCGCTCTGGCTGTGAATTTCAGAGAGGGCGGGCAGCAGATCCCGGGGGCTGGCTCGGTGGGGACGATCACCCGCCAGCGCCTTTTCCCACCCAGGCGCTCTTTCCAGTCCCCCCGTCGCCTGCAGGGCCTCCCCTCCTCCGCCCGCTGGTCCCTCCCCACTCGCCTCTCTACCGCCCCGCGCGGCTCCGTGGCCAGGGCTCCAAGGCGGGGCCGCTCAGGACTGCCACTGGCAGGGACAGCAGGGGCAAATTTCTCAGAGCGGGAAGCCTGCCCCAGCCAGCCCCACTGCAAAGCTGGCTCTGAATCCGAGCCACCGACACCCCAGCCCCGCCCGCCCGGCCCGCACCCTGTGTGGTTCGCAGCCCGCCCGCCCGGCCCGCACCCTGTGTGGTTCGCAGCCCGCCCGCCCGGCCCGCACCCTGTGTGGTTCGCAGCCCGCCCGCCCGGCCCGCACCCTGTGTGGTTCGCAGCCCGCCCGCCCGGCCCGCACCCTGTGTGGTTCGCAGCCCGCCCGCCCGGCCCGCACCCTGTGTGGTTCGCAGCCCGCCCGCCCGGCCCGCACCCTGTGTGGTTCGCAGCCCGCCCGCCCGGCCCGCACCCTGTGTGGTTCGCAGCCCGCCCGCCCGGCCCGCACCCTGTGTGGTTCGCAGCCCGCCCGCCCGGCCCGCACCCTGTGTGGTTCGCAGCCCGCCCGCCCGGCCCGCACCCTGTGTGGTTCGCAGCCCGCCCGCCCGGCCCGCACCCTGTGTGGTTCGCAGCCCGCCCGCCCGGCCCGCACCCTGTGTGGTTCGCAGCCCGCCCGCCCGGCCCGCACCCTGTGTGGTTCGTGCCACTGCACCCCAGCCTGGGCAACAGAGCGAGACTCCGTCTCAAAAAAAAAAAAAAAAAAAAAAAAAAAAAAAGTGGTTTTTTCATTTCCCAAAGGTAAAGGCTCCTTCGTAATTTTTTTTCTTATTTACTTAAAATGGATAGAATCTAATTAGATTTACCCATAATTCTGTCAGTATTTTTGAGCATACCTTTGTTAACTTTTCTCAGTTTAACTAGTTCGTTTATTTTTTTATTTTTTTTTATTTTTTTTTTTTTTTTTTTTTATCTTTAGTAGAGACAAGGTTTCACGATGTTGGCCAGGCTGGTCTCAAACTCCTGACCTCGTGATCCACCCCCCTTGGCCTCCCAAAGTGCTGGGATTACAGGCGTGAGCCACCATGCCTGGCCTTATTTGTTTCTATGTTAAGAATTTAAAATTCTACCTGAAATTAGTAGTGTGAATTCAAAAGTATCTGAGACAGGTCTCAATTTAGAAAGTTTATTTTGCCAAAGTTGAGGACACACCTGTGACACAGCCTCAGGCGGTCCTGACAACATGTGACCAAGGAGGTTGGGGCACAGCTTTGTCGTATACTAGAACAGGAATTAAAAGAAATTAAAGAATGTGTCAGCAAAAACTCAGTTGTATGTTAGAAAACCCAATTCCCCCTGAGGAAAAGAAAGAGGTGGAGTACTTTAAAAATTAACTGTCTGTTTTTCAGTCTGTGGCTAGTGAGCCTTATCTCTCCCTTTCCCAGGCATTGTGAAGACCCTGTTTCTCTAGCTGTGCAGCTGCAAGGTCACTAGACAGATAAACTCAAGTCGTAAAACATGTTTTTCCTTGAAAAGTAAGAAATGATGTAATGCATGTCTCAATTGAATAACTGTTTTTGTTTCTCGCTTCTGTAATATGCTTCCCTCTGCACAGATTTCCCCCTGCCCCACAAAATGCTTAAAAGGTAACTTGACTAAGGAGATCGAGACCACCGTGAAACCCCGTCTCTACTAAAAATACAAAAAATTAGCCGGGCATGGTGGCAGGCGCCTGTAGTCCCAGCTACTTGGAGAGGCTGAGGCAGGAGAATGGCGTGAACCTGGCAGGCGGAGCTTGCAGTGAGCCGAGATCGTGCCACTGCACCCCAGCCTGGGCAACAGAGCGAGACTCCATCTCAAAAAAAAAAAAAGTGGTTTTTTCATTTCCCAAAGGTAAAGGCTCCTTCGTAATTTTTTCTTATTTACTTAAAATGGATAGAATCTAATTAGATTTACCCATAATTCTGTCAGTATTTTTGAGCATACCTTTGTTAACTTTTCTCAGTTTAACTAGTTCGTTTATTTTTTTATTTTTTTTTATTTATTTTATTTTTTTATTTTTTTATTTTTTTATTTTTTTTTTTTTATCTTTAGTAGAGACAAGGTTTCACGATGTTGGCCAGGCTGGTCTCAAACTCCTGACCTCGTGATCCACCCCCCTTGGCCTCCCAAAGTGCTGGGATTACAGGCGTGAGCCACCATGCCTGGCCTTATTTGTTTCTATGTTAAGAATTTAAAATTCTACCTGAAATTAGTAGTGTGAATTCAAAAGTATCTGAGACAGGTCTCAATTTAGAAAGTTTATTTTGCCAAAGTTGAGGACACACCTGTGACACAGCCTCAGGCGGTCCTGACAACATGTGACCAAGGAGGTTGGGGCACAGCTTTGTCGTATACTAGAACAGGAATTAAAAGAAATTAAAGAATGTGTCAGCAAAAACTCAGTTGTATGTTAGAAAACCCAATTCCCCCTGAGGAAAAGAAAGAGGTGGAGTACTTTAAAAATTAACTGTCTGTTTTTCAGTCTGTGGCTAGTGAGCCTTATCTCTCCCTTTCCCAGGCATTGTGAAGACCCTGTTTCTCTAGCTGTGCAGCTGCAAGGTCACTAGACAGATAAACTCAAGTCGTAAAACATGTTTTTCCTTGAAAAGTAAGAAATGATGTAATGCATGTCTCAATTGAATAACTGTTTTTGTTTCTCGCTTCTGTAATATGCTTCCCTCTGCACAGATTTCCCCCTGCCCCACAAAATGCTTAAAAGGTAACTTGACTAAGGAGATCGAGACCACCGTGAAACCCCGTCTCTACTAAAAATACAAAAAATTAGCCGGGCATGGTGGCAGGCGCCTGTAGTCCCAGCTACTTGGAGAGGCTGAGGCAGGAGAATGGCGTGAACCTGGCAGGCGGAGCTTGCAGTGAGCCGAGATCGTGCCACTGCACCCCAGCCTGGGCAACAGAGCGAGACTCCATCTCAAAAAAAAAAAAAAAGGTAACCTGACTCTTTGTTCGGGGCTCAGTCTTTTTGGATGTTAATCTGACTGGGCCGGCTCACCTAAATAATAAGAATAATAAGAATAATAAGAATAATAAGAATAATAATAAATCCTCCTCAACCCCTCGGTCTCTCTGATTCCTAAATTATCCCGCTGTATGAGGGCAGGGCTAGGTCTGATTCATCTCCAAAGTGTAGGTGTAGAGCAGAACCTGGGACAGAGAGGGAACCAGCACACCCTGTTTCAACTGAGTGCCCAGTGAGCTGGGTCAGCAGACATTGGGTAGGCCATAGGGCTTGTCCACTTGAGCTTTCCAGGCAAAACAAGTCAGAAGTGGGGATTCCTAGTGCTTGGTTTGGCATGGCTCAGTATTACAGGCTGAAGAACCCTTGGCAGAACTGCCAGCCCATCCAGCTGTGGCAGTGCTACCCCATAACATAGCAGGAGGCTACATTGGCAATCTTGACTCACCATGGGTTGTAAGAACAGCTTGATGCCCATAGGGTGCTAGTGATGCTGGGTTCATCTATGACTCCAGTGTTCTGGACATTCTCAGCTGCTCATCTGGTTCCACTAGACCTCCAGGCCCTCTCCCAACTAGGCGGCTTGAGGTCTAAGGAAATGCCATATACCCTGGGTATGGGGCTTGGAATCTTATCTCTTCAGCCATTCTGGAGCCCCCCAACCCTGCCGTCTCAGCCCTCAAGAGCCTACAACTACAGCAGGAGAGCTGAGGGGTGGAAAGCACAGAAACAGCATGATGTAACCCCAAAGAGTGGCCAGAATCTGAATGGCTTGGGCTGACAGCACTGGCCCTAAATGGAGATGGAAAGAGGGATGACAAGAAGAGGCAGCAGAGGAATGAAGTCCTCGCAGAAGCTAGGGACTCATAGTGGTATCATCCACTGCATTTGAAAATCCATGAGTAGCCATGGTCAAGGGGAACCAGACCCAGGCAAGTAGAAAGCCTGCAAATGGATTCCTGGAGCAGAAGTCCAGGCTAAATCTGGAAGGGGCTTCAAGCTCACAGAGGAGGGGCCTGCAGGGCCAGCTTGAGGATTTTCCTACCATTTCCTCAGCAACCAAACCTACCCTCCCCAAAGAAGCCCTGGCCCACTAGGTCCATCCACGGGGCAGAACCCCATGGAGGCTCCTTACCATGTGGGGTTGTCCTAGTGGACAGCGATGGAGCAGAGTTTGGGGGAGATGCTGCAGCTCTGGTGAAAAGCCACCCAGTCTAACCATAGGGCTCCACATGGAACTTGTAGGGATGGGGGGGTGAGTCGGCACTCACTGCCACCCCAGCCAACAGCCCAGAGTACCCGGCAAAGGCCAGCAGTGTCAGGAGCAGTAACAGAGTCAGGCCACCTGTGAGGCCCAGTAGTAACAGGTCCGACACGGCTCTGAAACCCTGCACCACACCCCAAGGCAGCTGCAACAGAGAAAGAAGGGAGAGGAGGCTGGTAGCCATCTCTGACAATGTGCCCACGTGCCCGCCAACCAGTTCTGGCCCAACCTCCTCAGCCCTGCCTTGGGTGCTTTGACCCAGGAGGTGGAGGGGCCAGAGCACGTAGTGACCTAGAAGACAGCCATAAAGAATGACTGAAGCCACAAGCCTCTTTATTTCTTAATCACAGTAGGTGAGGATCTCCGAACAGCTCTACCTGTCAGCTGGCAGCCCTGGTCACACCTGGGGAAACTGAGTCACAGAGAGGCACAGGAGTGAGTCATCCAGGGACATACTCCTGGCCTGGACAAGTGTCCCCCAAGGTATGCCAGATGCCAGCCAGCCTGCCTTTCCTCCACAATACCCCCACCTTCCCACAGCAGAGCCACACTGCCAGCCCAGCCTCCAGAAACCTCGGGGACTATTGCCAAAGGGAGGACAGATGAATACCAGGGTCCAAACACCTATCAACAAACAGGGAACCCATAAGGAACAAAATCTCCCCGGGGGGAAATGTGTGTAGGAAAGAGAATTTCATAGGAAACTCTCCTTTGCTAAGTACATCTGGCCTGCAGGGTCCTTGCTATCCTGCAAGCTCATCCATCCAGAACCAGAGGGAAGACCACAGCTAAACGGCCTGAGCAGCTAGAACAAAGTTCAGCATTAAGCTTCCCAGACTTGAACCACCCATGTTAACAAGCTTCATCTCAATTTTCCAGCCCATAGAAGAAACATTGAAGAGTGAGAGGAAAAGGCTGCCAGAAGGCGAGTCCCACAAGAGGAAGAAGTAACAGCTACGCATAGAGGAAGGGAAGCTGTTCAAGAGCGGGCCCAGGAACACAACACAGGACCATTGTGTGAGCTATTCCGGGCAGGCTGCCTAGGTCTCCAGGCAGCTCCCGGCCAGAGGCCTAACCCTCTTACACAGAGGCCTTGACCTGAGTTGCCTGGGGAGGGGGGAATTATAGCCCAGAGAAGACTGTTTATAGAGGAAGGGAAGCTTGTGACCCATGGGGGAACATTCCCACCCCAATTGTTTAAAAGTAATATTTAACATTTAAAAGGTTTTGAAGCTGAAAAGGCCACACTGCAGCTCTGTGGAAAACTTAGCTCTGTGGAATTACTTGTTCCCTGTGGGTTCTGGGTGTTGATTTTACACTAAAAAAGTTATTTTTGGAGTCAATGAACACACAGTATTTGCTCACAAAGAGGCAAAGTAAATTTCTTTTCTTTTCTTTCTTTTTTTTGTTGTTGTTGTTGTTTTTGTTTGTTTGTTTTTTGAGATGAAGTTTTGCTCTAGTTGCTAAGGCTGGAGTGCAGTGGCACGATCTTGGCTCAGTGCAACTTCCACCTCCCAGGTTCAAGCGATTCTCCTGCCTCAGTCTCCTGAGTAGCTGGGACTACAGGCACCCGCCACCACGCCTGGCTAATTTTTGTATTTTCAGTAGAGATGAGTTTCACCATGTTGGCCAAACTGTTCGTGAACTCCTGACCTCACGTGATCCACCCACCTCGGCTTCCCAAAGTGCTGGGATTACAGGCGTGAGCCATTGCACCCGGCAGAGGCAAAGTAAATTTCTAAACTTTTAGTGTCAGGATACGGAGGTGCTGCCCACTGGTCTCAGCCATCTCTGCTCCTACCCATCAGTATCTCTCTCTCTTTTCTGCTTGTCCTACTCATCTTGTCTCTGGTTAGTTTCATTCCTGTTGTCTTTGATGATAATGATGAGAAATCTTCCACCGAGCACTTACTATACGCCAGGCACTAAGTGTTGAAACACAGCTGCTTCATTCATCCTCAAAGCAATCCGACAAGATAGGTATGGCTAAGGGTGCAAGTGGTTAGAGTTTAAGAGACTGGCACAAGGTCACACAGGTATTAAACAGAGCCATGTGGACCAAAATGCAGGCAACATGAATCCAGACACTCGGACTCCAGGCCCCCATTTCCACTTCCTCTCTCCTCTCTGGTGACTGGCTTCCAGAAAGGCTCAAGCACTTATTCCTCGTTGGACATCTCTGAGCCCAAAGCTGCAAAACTCTTAGCATCTAGGCCTCCACTTGCCTTGGGAATGACCAGCCCTCACTCTGATCTGCCATCTCAGCTGAACACTTCCTGTCCCCTGAAGGGAATTTAGTATCCACCTCTCTCTTCCTCTCACCTTCCAAACTGCACAGAAAGGGGAAAAAATGCACCTGCGGGCCCCAGGGCTTTGGTCAGCACTGGGAGAAAGAAAAGGAAGAAGGGCTGGGAGCTCACCTTAAATGCCAGGCTCACTTTGTTAACTTATGGCCTGCAGTGTGGCCCGGGCCGAGTGCTCCAATGCCAGGAGCTGAGAGGAACAGTCACTCCGGCCCAGGAAATAACCTCTGAGTCGAGCACCACGCCCTGACTCCCCTCTTCGGGGGAGGCCCCAGGGCTTTGGTCAGCACTGGGAGAAAGAAAAGGAAGAAGGGCTGGGAGCTCACCTTAAATGCCAGGCTCACTTTGTTAACTTATGGCCTGCAGTGTGGCCCGGGCCGAGTGCTCCAATGCCAGGAGCTGAGAGGAACAGTCACTCCGGCCCAGGAAATAACCTCTGAGTCGAGCACCACGCCCTGACTCCCCTCTTGGGAGGCCCCGGAGGCTCTGAAGCACCCTCGTCCCACTCTCAACCCCCATGGGGAAATCAGAAAAGCCTAACCTAGCTTCAGTGTCAAGGATCTTCCCTAGAGCCCGGGTCACGCCCCTCTTCCTGGAGGGCTTCAGGCACACCTGGCGCCCACGAACTGCCGCTGACTGGGCTGCACCCTAGCTCGAGCCTTGGTGTCCCCTCCGCTCAGAGGTCGATGTGGGGGAGCGTCGGGGAAGGCTGTCCCCGCGGGATTCCTGCTGCCACCCCCGTGCGCAGGGCCGGGGGGCCGCGTCCTTTAGGGTGCCCGCCACCGGCTGAACTTCAGTGCTGGGGATGCGGGGGCCACCGCCTCGCGCTCTGGGATTCCAGCCCCTGCTCACCCTGGCCTCGCCTGTTTCCTCACAGCCTTTCTCGTCCCCCACCTCCTGGCGGAGCTCCGCATATCTGTAACTTAAGCGACGCTGAAATTTGCCGCCCTCATGCGAGGCGCGGCCCTAGTGGACGCGGCGGAGTTAAAATGCTACTCTTGGCTTCCTCCCCAGCTCCACCGCCCCAGGCGCGCCCCGCTCCGCCCAGAAGGGTGAGAGCTGCCCCAATTTCGCATCCAGGCCCTGGGACGCGGCCGGGGCCAGCGGTGGGCGAGGCGAGAGGCCAAGAGCAGCAGGTCCGCGGCGGTCACGGAGGGGATATGGGGCCCAGAGGTCGCGCAGGGGTGGACTGGTGTCCCAGACACACGCTGCAGCGGGGACCCCCCAGCCTCCGGCCTGGCCCCGCCTCCACCACTGCCCGCCGCGCACACGGATCCGCCCCCTCTCTGGCTGGACGTGGCCGTAGCCTTGGCTGAGAGCGCTGGACCTGGAGGGTGGAGGCCTCCTCTCCCCGTCTCCATGGCAACGGGCATGCGCCTGGCCATGGAGCCGGCTGGGGAGGAACCCGCGGACTACCTTCCAGCCTCCAGCAAACTCTCCAGTTGCCGAGGTTGATTTAGCAACACCCAGGGGATCTGGGTCGGCAGGAGCACCTCAGTGACAGCCCGGCCCGGGGGTCCGCAGGAGAGGGCCAGGCTGGGGCCAGGCAGCTGAGGCTGAGGAGGAGCCTCTGGCATTTTTGCACGGCTAGGGAGGCGGCACAGCAGTATCGGCCTCTGGCATTTGTACCACCGTTAGTCCTGCCACTTTCTCTCACTGTGGCTTCGCAAAAGACTTGGGAACTAAGCAAGGCATAGCTGAGGAAGCTTAAGCCCAGTCTGGGCTCACGGAAGAAGCTGGTGGATCCCAATATCTGCTTCCTTCACCCACCCCTCCCCGCTCCGTGAGCACATTCATCCATCCAACATTTATGATCACTCCCTGCCAGGACAATTCTAGGGGCTGGGGATAGAGTGAATAAGACCAAGGCTCCGCCCTTCTGGAGTCCACATTCCAGGGGCATGCCCTTCTTCCGGGCTCCTCCCTCAGTGCCCTGGTGGTGGCTGGGGGAGGCTGGTCTACTTTTCTGGTTAGCGACAGCTTAGGTGACTCCCAGGTCATGTGTAAGATCGTTGATGATCACTTCAGTTTTCCCGTCAAATTTCTGAGGACATATAAACCACAAAGCACTCTGCCAGGGGCCCAAAGATAAAACCCTCCCCTCGCGACAGTCCCAGACTTTTGGTGGGAGGTGGGGAAGGTGACAACGATGCTCATAAGCTTGGCTACAAGACCGTCGAGGCTAAGAGCTACTTCGGTATTCTGACCAGTACTGATGGGAGAGGATCTCGCAGACGGGAACATCAGGAAACTGGTGGTGGAAACAGTCAGCAATCATGGGGTGGTTCACCTTGTGGATCTCACTACTGCACTAGCCAAGAGCAGGCTGGGCACACAGGGGCAGTCATCATCCCGCTTCCTTTCTCTCTGCTTCAGGTTCTTCCTTCCACAGGCAGGGGAGGTGGAACCTCGTCCACGGGGCCAAGCCTGCCCCAGCCCTCCAGACAGACCGGCGGAATAGGCAGCTGGCCCCTCACAGGCACTCCGGTCCTGGTCAGTGCAGGTCGCGGCAGTTATTTTACCTATGAACGCCCAGCACAAGTTCACACACTCAGCTCAGGTGCTCTAGGCAGGCAGGCTATTCACTTGGAAGCATTTCCTTTGACACAAAGAGGGCCATGGCACTGGCTCAGAGACTGACAGCCTCAGCCTGCAGGGCCTACTGGTCAGTTCTGCTTCTCAAGTGCTGAGTTTTTCCCAGGAAGCCGTTATAAGGAGGCGCCCATTCTTCATCTTGTCCTCTCTGCTCACTTCCTTTAGCGTGGTTGGGGAACTTCAGAGCCCCACATCACAGTTCAGCATGTGCCTCAGGAGCTTCAGCACGTCCTTCGTGGAAGGAGAGTCTGCCGGTGACGGGGGATGCAGTCCATCAGCCTGCCCAGCTTCATCTCAGGCCGCTTCCAACAGCGCCAAGCGAACTCCCTTGGCAAGATCCATGCAAGGCCGCGGCTGACCACCAGGAGGCAGCAGCCTACTCTGCAAGGCACTTTCTTTACCCCACCCCCCACCCCCTCTTAACAGGGGGCGGGAAACCTGCTGGCCCAGCCATCTGCTGCACCCACCCTTCACTCCCAGTCCTATCTGCACAGATTTCCCTATCATGAGCCCAGACGTGGCCTGCGTGTCCTCTTGCCTTCCTCTGCCCAAGGAATCCCTACAGAGATTCTTTCTCTATCCTCCTTTGTACATTTCCACAGAATTGTTTCCCCAGGGCCCCTCCCTTGAAGAAATTAGACAGGAAGCTGAGTAGATGGTTCTCTCTTTCCCACCTCTCACACTCCCAAGCTCTGGTTAACTCTCTGTGGGCCAGTGGCTAGATTCCCCAACACAGATGACGATTGAAAAATACACATGCAGCGTAAGAATATTGTAGCTGCCACCAGCCACTTACAGACACACCATTGTTAGGGTCCACCCAACTGGACTGTTTCCCCCTCCCATAGACTAAGCCTCAAAGTCCAAAAAGTAAAACCCCCTACCCCAAACCTGCCTGTAACTGTGACCGGAGGCCAGCTGTCCCAGGATGCAGTTAAGACGTCTACCTTGCACAACAGAACTGGCAAGAAAAACATCTCCAGGAAGTGGTCACACAGCACAAAGGACCCCCCCCCTTTTCTTTTTCCTTCACCCTGACCCAGTTCTACATCCTATAAAACCTTGCTCTAGCCTATAAGTGGGGCTGCCTTCTCTGCTTTTGTCAACAGGTAGCCGGGCAGGACTGACAATAAATCAGCTTGCCTGAACTTGGGTCTATTGGCCTCACTCCTTTCTTGGCTGTCCTTTCAATTATCCCTTATAACCATCTCCCTCCCTCTGAAGGCACTGCACCCAATCCCCAGCCATTCGCAGTCTGGTCAGGGCTGTCCATGCAGGACTTGTCATGGCTAAAGACCAGCTAGCCTCAAGCCACTCTGAAGTGAGCTTGCTATTTCCCCTGGAGCCTGGAAATACATCCCTCTTCAAGTTAACAAGAGCAGAAAAAGCCCAGTGAACCCCATTGTAACAAAGAAACTGCCAGCACTCTTCCTTCTGTTCCTGTCTATCTCACCACCCAAGGGCTATCCCAGAGCCCACTGTGTTCTAAGATCTATTCCTTTCACTACCACCCAGCCAACCCAGTGTCCAGATCATTCCTCAAACAACACTGCCTTCTGGAGTTTTAATTTTATTTTACAAAAAGAGAAATAAGGAAAACTGACAGGCAGCTATACTGACTTAACAATTGTTCAGCTTGCTTTTTTTCAAAAAAGTGACATGAAACACAAGTAAAAATAAAGATGTCACAGAAACAGCCAGTTGTTCAGTCTCTGGGGCAGGAACTCCGGCCCTGCCGAGAGGAGGGAAGTCCATGATCACCCCAGCAGCAGCCAAGCCACAGATGCTCCTCAAAGCCAGGCACAGGTCCCAGGCCTCAGGGGCGTCCTGAGGAAAGAAGATGGAAAATCAAAGCCAGTTGCCAGGACCCTGGGGCCACCTCATCATCCCCCACTCCTTCTGGTAGCAGTCCGGCCTTAGTGATTAATCATTTCCAGCACCCCCGCCTTTGTCCACCTGGACCCTCTTCCCCTGACCTCTCTGAAGAGGGCACAAGGAACAAACCTGTCTTGGGCAGACTGGGGGAATTCTTGCAGTGAGTCCCCAGCCCACCCTGAGTAACACAACCAGCTAACGGTCATTTGACACTCAGGTGCACATGAGCACAGCACACACATAACTTTCTCTCTTTCTCTCTGGCACACACACACACACACACACACACACACATACACACACACACACACACACACACACATACACACACACACATACACACACACACACACACATACACACACACACATACACACACACACACACACACACACACATACACACACACACACACACACACAGAGCTGGACTGAGCTCTTTTCCAGGGAGGGTCCTGGGTCTGGTCACAGTATGAGGTCCTCTCTCTTCTGAATATCATCCCAGTAGTGGTGGCAGAGAGAACCCAAACCTCCCCAAGCCCCTGCACTGCAGAATCTGTAGCCAGCCTAGCTACCCCTCCCCAGTGCACTGGATTACTATGTCCAATAGACCTGCAAAAGGGAAAGAGCACACTCAGGCTCCTGACAAGCAAAGAAAGTGAACACTGTCTGCTCAGGACACGCATCGTTGTAAGACTTGGGTATTCATAAAAGGCCCAGGACCCAGCTAGTGGCACAGAACAGACATTAAGGGGGTCATGGCGGAATACACAGGGCAGAAGAGAAGAGTTGGCAGCCGGGAAACAGAGTCTGAAGGTGACCAATGGAGAGCGCAGCATTCTCACACAGTCCTTGAGGTGCTGACTCCAAGGAGCAGTCAGCAGAGGGCCAGAACATCTCGTGGGGGTCCTTTTGGGGAGGGGTGACTTCTCTTAGGAGTTTTGGTGGGGGAAGGGCCACTGAGCTCGGGCACAGAAAGCCACAGTTCAGAAAGGAGACAATGGTCTTCTGAGAAATCAAAAAAGAAAGTGGGAAGCAGGAAGTTATATCCAGAACACCAGTAAAAAGGAATGGAAAGCTCCCAGAGACCTTCCCCCATGGGATGAGGACTCAATTTCGGAGCAATACCAGGCTTGAATAGACTGACACAGAGGGCCTTTCTCTGCTGACAGCTTTGGGAGTGATGGTCCTACCCAGGCTGCTTAAGTTTGGCTAAGTGTTTCAACCAATCTGCACAACTTTACCCCAGCTCTTTGTTTTCTGCTTCTGGATTGAGAAATTTCATATTTAGCTGTGAATCACAAGTATATAGAGACTCCACCCACTAATTCCTAGGGAAGAGAGCTCCAAGCACCAGAGAGAATTATCCTTAAATCAAGAGATGATGAGATAGATGCTTAAGAAGCATAACTCAGAGGGGTGAGGACTTCATGGATATCCAATCTAAAGAAAATGATATGACCCACCATGGTTCACTTCCTTTCCTAAATAGCTACTTTGTCCCTGTTCAGTTTTTATCTACAAATATGTTAAGAAAAGGAAATCAAGCATCATTACAAATAGTAAACCTGAATCGTTAAGCAGCACTGTGTTCCCCAGGCTGAGAACTTGGCTAAATCGGATGGATGGGGCTTGAGAGGCCCTTGAAAGAATCCCATGGAAAACAATAGCGAGGGGAAATTCCTCAGCCAGATCCACTGCCCTCCCATACCTGGCCCCCCATTTTTTGTTTTGTGTGTGTGTGTGTGTTTGTGTGTGTGTGTGTGTGTGTGTGTGTGTGTGTGTGTGTGTGTGTGTGTGTGTGTGTGTGTGTGTGTGTGTGTGTGTGTGTGTGTGTGTGTGTGTGTGTGTGTGTGTGTGTGTGTGTGTGTGTGTGTGTGTGTGTGTGTGTGTGTGTGTGTGTGTGTGTGTGTGTGTGTGTGTGTGTGTGTGTGTGTGTGTGTGTGTGTGTGTGTGTGTGTGTGTGTGTGTGTGTGTGTGTGTGTGTGTGTGTGTGTGTGTGTGTGTGTGTGTGTGTGTGTGTGTGTGTGTGTGTGTGTGTGTGTGTGTGTGTGTGTGTGTGTGTGTGTGTGTGTGTGTGTGTGTGTGTGTGTGTGTGTGTGTGTGTGTGTGTGTGTGTGTGTGTGTGTGTGTGTGTGTGTGTGTGTGTGTGTGTGTGTGTGTGTGTGTGTGTGTGTGTGTGTGTGTGTGTGTGTGTGTGTGTGTGTGTGTGTGTGTGTGTGTGTGTGTGTGTTGTTGTTGTTGTTGTTGTTGTTGTTGTTGTTGTTGTTGTTGTTGTTGTTGTTGTTGTTGTTGTTGTTGTTGTTGTTGTTGTTGTTGTTGTTGTTGTTGTTGTTGTTGTTGTTGTTGTTGTTGTTGTTGTTGTTGTTGTTGTTGTTGTTGTTGTTGTTGTTGTTGTTGTTGTTGTTGTTGTTGTTGTTGTTGTTGTTGTTGTTGTTGTTGTTGTTGTTGTTGTTGTTGTTGTTGTTGTTGTTGTTGTTGTTGTTGTTGTTGTTGTTGTTGTTGTTGTTGTTGTTGTTGTTGTTGTTGTTGTTGTTGTTGTTGTTGTTGTTGTTGTTGTTGTTGTTGTTGTTGTTGTTGTTGTTGTTGTTGTTGTTGTTGTTGTTGTTGTTGTTGTTGTTGTTGTTGTTGTTGTTGTTGTTGTTGTTGTTGTTGTTGTTGTTGTTGACCAGCCCTCACTCTGATCTGCCATCTCAGCTGAACACTTCCTGTCCCCTGAAGGGAATTTAGTATCCACCTCTCTCTTCCTCTCACCTTCCAAACTGCACAGAAAGGGGAAAAAATGCACCTGCGGGCCCCAGGGCTTTGGTCAGCACTGGGAGAAAGAAAAGGAAGAAGGGCTGGGAGCTCACCTTAAATGCCAGGCTCACTTTGTTAACTTATGGCCTGCAGTGTGGCCCGGGCCGAGTGCTCCAATGCCAGGAGCTGAGAGGAACAG
Source organism: Hoolock leuconedys (assembly GCA_023748175.1). Lineage (NCBI taxonomy): Eukaryota > Metazoa > Chordata > Mammalia > Primates > Hylobatidae > Hoolock > Hoolock leuconedys. The sequence goes on from JAKGGE010001140.1 coordinate 14,979,344, forward strand.
TCACTCCGGCCCAGGAAATAACCTCTGAGTCGAGCACCACGCCCTGACTCCCCTCTTCGGGGGAGGCCCCCGGAGGCTCTGAAGCACCCTCGTCCCACTCTCAACCCCCATGGGGAAATCAGAAGCCTAACCTAGCTTCAGTGTCAAGGATCTTCCCTAGAGCCCGGGTCACGCCCCTCTTCCTGGAGGGCTTCAGGCACACCTGGCGCCCACGAACTGCCGCTGACTGGGCTGCACCCTAGCTCGAGCCTTGGTGTCCCCTCCGCTCAGAGGTCGATGTGGGGGAGCGTCGGGGAAGGCTGTCCCCGCGGGATTCCTGCTGCCACCCCCGTGCCCTGGCCTCGCCTGTTTCCTCACAGCCTTTCTCGTCCCCACCTCCTGGCGGAGCTCACCTTAAATGCCAGGCTCACTTTGTTAACTTATGGCCTGCAGTGTGGCCGGGCTGAGTGCTCCAATGCCAGGAGCTGAGAGGAACAGTCACTCCGGCCCAGGAAATAACCTCTGAGTCGAGCACCACGCCCTGACTCCCCTCTTGGGAGGCCCCAGGGCTTTGGTCAGCACTGGGAGAAAGAAAAGGAAGAAGGGCTGGGAGCTCACCTTAAATGCCAGGCTCACTTTGTTAACTTATGGCCTGCAGTGTGGCCGGGCAGGTGCTCCAATGCCAGGAGCTGAGAGGAACAGTCACTCCGGCCCAGGAAATAACCTCTGAGTCGAGCACCACGCCCTGACTCCCCTCTTGGGAGGCCCCAGGGCTTTGGTCAGCACTGGGAGAAAGAAAAGGAAGAAGGGCTGGGAGCTCACCTTAAATGCCAGGCTCACTTTGTTAACTTATGGCCTGCAGTGTGGCCGAGCTGGGTAGCCTGCCCATGGGGACATGAAGCCTGGGTAGATAGACATGCCACATGAAAGGTTGCTGGGCACGACAGGGGAAGGAAAAGGTGCAAACATCCTCAGCTCAGTCAGGAGTGGCTGTGAGAATGGAAGTGGAGAGCTGGGTGGTTGGTTTCCTTGGTACAGAAGGGCTGAGCACGAAGGAGGGGCCGCTGGCAGTGACAGAAGTAGCTTACAAGAGGAATGGACAGGGCCTGCTGGCTGGCACCAGAGGGTCAGTAGTCACTGGAAACACCAGGTGGGGACCTGCCAGCAAATTGTGCAGCTGGCAGTAAGAGGGGGCACTGCCCATAAACAGGGCATTCTCCCCAGCTTAGGAGGTGAATGGGTGGTGAGGTTATGATGTAAGGAGACAGGTGGCCTGGCAAACCCTCCAGAGACTGGACACCTGTGTTCCACTTGCTTGATTTCCATGGCTCTTCCCTGGGCTCACCCTGATGTTCACACTAATAGGTGCCATGAACCACCAAACTCTGATTTCCATTCAAAGAAAGATAAATTTATTTCAGTTTCCCCCTTTGTTCCTCCCACCCACCCCACCCACCTTTACTCCTGCTCTGTCACAAACAAACATCAACACACACACACGCACACACACACACACACACACACACACACACACACACACACACACACACACACACACACACACACACACACACACACACACACACACACACACACACACACACACACACGCTGCAGGGACCCCAGCCTCCGGCCTGGCCCCGCCTCCACCACTGCCCGCCGCGCACACGGATCCGCCCCCTCTCTGGCTGGACGTGGCCGTAGCCTTGGCTGAGAGCGCTGGACCTGGAGGGTGGAGGCCTCCTCTCCCCGTCTCCATGGCAACGGGCATGCGCCTGGCCATGGAGCCGGCTGGGGAGGAACCCGCGGACTACCTTCCAGCCTCCAGCAAACTCTCCAGTTGCCGAGGTTGATTTAGCAACACCCAGGGGATCTGGGTCGGCAGGAGCACCTCAGTGACAGCCCGGCCCGGGGGTCCGCAGGAGAGGGCCAGGCTGGGGCCAGGCAGCTGAGGCTGAGGAGGAGCGTTTGCACAGGCTAGGGAGGCGCGGCACAGCAGTATCGGCCTCTGGCATTTGTACCACCGTTAGTCCTGCCACTTTCTCTCACTGTGGCTTCGCAAAAGACTTGGGAACTAAGCAAGGCATAGCTGAGGAAGCTTAAGCCCAGTCTGGGCTCACGGAAGAAGCTGGTGGATCCCAATATCTGCTTCCTTCACCCACCCCTCCCCGCTCCGTGAGCACATTCATCCATCCAACATTTATGATCACTCCCTGCCAGGACAATTCTAGGGGCTGGGGATAGAGTGAATAAGACCAAGGCTCCGCCCTTCTGGAGTCCACATTCCAGGGGCATGCCCTTCTTCCGGGCTCCTCCCTCAGTGCCCTGGTGGTGGCTGGGGAGGCTGATCTGGTTAGCGACAGCTTAGGTGACTCCCAGGTCATGTGTAAGATCGTTGATGATCACTTCAGTTTTCCCGTCAAATTTCTGAGGACATATAAACCACAAAGCACTCTGCCAGGGGCCCAAAGATAAAACCCTCCCCTCGCGACAGTCCCAGACTTTTGGTGGGAGGTGGGAAGGTGACAACGATGCTCATAAGCTTGGCTACAAGACCGTCGAGGCTAAGAGCTACTTCGGTATTCTGACCAGTACTGATGGGAGAGGATCTCGCAGATGGGAACATCAGGAAACTGGTGGTGGAAACAGTCAGCAATCATGGGGTGGTTCACCTTGTGGATCTCACTACTGCACTAGCCAAGAGCAGGCTGGGCACACAGGGGCAGTCATCATCCCTTCCTTTCTCTCTGCTTCAGGTTCTTCCTTCCACAGGCAGGGGAGGTGGAACCTCGTCCACGGGGCCAAGCCTGTCCCAGCCCTCCAGGCAGACCGGCGGAATAGGCAGCTGGCCCCTCACAGGCACTCCGGTCCTGGTCAGTGCAGGTCGCGGCAGTTATTTTACCTATGAACGCCCAGCACAAGTTCACACACTCAGCTCAGGTGCTCTAGGCAGGCAGGCTATTCACTTGGAAGCATTTCCTTTGACACAAAGAGGGCCATGGCACTGGCTCAGAGACTGACAGCCTCAGCCTGCAGGGCCTACTGGTCAGTTCTGCTTCTCAAGTGCTGAGTTTTCCCAGGAAGCCGTTATAAGGCGCCCATTCTTCATCTTGTCCTCTCTGCTCACTTCCTTTAGCGTGGTTGGGGAACTTCAGAGCCCCACATCACAGTTCAGCATGTGCCTCAGGAGCTTCAGCACGTCCTTCGTGGAAGGAGAGTCTGCCGGTGACGGGGGATGCAGTCCATCAGCCTGCCCAGCTTCATCTCAGGCCGCTTCCAACAGCGCCAAGCGAACTCCCTTGGCAAGATCCATGCAAGGCCGCGGCTGACCACCAGGAGGCAGCAGCCTACTCTGCAAGGCACTTTCTTTACCCCACCCCCCACCCCCTCTTAACAGGGGGCGGGAAACCTGCTGGCCCAGCCATCTGCTGCACCCACCCTTCACTCCCAGTCCTATCTGCACAGATTTCCCTATCATGAGCCCAGACGTGGCCTGCGTGTCCTCTTGCCTTCCTCTGCCCAAGGAATCCCTACAGAGATTCTTTCTCTATCCTCCTTTGTACATTTCCACAGAATTGTTTCCCCAGGGCCCCTCCCCTTGAAGAAATTAGACAGGAAGCTGGAGTAGATGGTTCTCTCTTTCCCACCTCTCACACTCCCAAGCTCTGGTTAACTCTCTGTGGGCCAGTGGCTAGATTCCCCAACACAGATGACGATTGAAAAATACACATGCAGCGTAAGAATATTGTAGCTGCCACCAGCCACTTACAGACACACCATTGTTAGGGTCCACCCAACTGGACTGTTTCCCCCTCCCATAGACTAAGCCTCAAAGTCCAAAAAGTAAAACCCCCTACCCCAAACCTGCCTGTAACTGTGACCGGAGGCCAGCTGTCCCAGGATGCAGTTAAGACGTCTACCTTGCACAACAGAACTGGCAAGAAAAACATCTCCAGGAAGTGGTCACACAGCACAAAGGACCCCCCCCCTTTTCTTTTTCCTTCACCCTGACCCAGTTCTACATCCTATAAAACCTTGCTCTAGCCTCTAAGTGGGGCTGCCTCCTCTGCTTTTGTCAACAGGTAGCCGGGCAGGACTGACAATAAATCAGCTTGCCTGAACTTGGGTCTATTGGCCTCACTCCTTTCTTGGCTGTCCTTTCAATTATCCCTTATAACCATCTCCCTCCCTCTGAAGGCACTGCACCCAATCCCCAGCCATTCGCAGTCTGGTCAGGGCTGTCCATGCAGGACTTGTCATGGCTAAAGACCAGCTAGCCTCAAGCCACTCTGAAGTGAGCTTGCTATTTCCCCTGGAGCCTGGAAATACATCCCTCTTCAAGTTAACAAGAGCAGAAAAAGCCCAGTGAACCCCATTGTAACAAAGAAACTGCCAGCACTCTTCCTTCTGTTCCTGTCTATCTCACCACCCAAGGGCTATCCCAGAGCCCACTGTGTTCTAAGATCTATTCCTTTCACTACCACCCAGCCAACCCAGTGTCCAGATCATTCCTCAAACAACACTGCCTTCTGGAGTTTTAATTTTATTTTACAAAAGAGAAATAAGGAAAACTGACAGGCAGCTATACTGACTTAACAATTGTTCAGCTTGCTTTTTTTTCAAAAGTGACATGAAACACAAGTAAAATAAAGATGTCACAGAAACAGCCAGTTGTTCAGTCTCTGGGGCAGGAACTCCGGCCCTGCCGAGAGGAGGGAAGTCCATGATCACCCCAGCAGCAGCCAAGCCACAGATGCTCCTCAAAGCCAGGCACAGGTCCCAGGCCTCAGGGGCGTCCTGAGGAAAGAAGATGGAAAATCAAAGCCAGTTGCCAGGACCCTGGGGCCACCTCATCATCCCCCACTCCTTCTGGTAGCAGTCCGGCCTTAGTGATTAATCATTTCCAGCACCCCCGCCTTTGTCCACCTGGACCCTCTTCCCCTGACCTCTCTGAAGAGGGCACAAGGAACAAACCTGTCTTGGGCAGACTGGGGGAATTCTTGCAGTGAGTCCCCAGCCCACCCTGAGTAACACAACCAGCTAACGGTCATTTGACACTCAGGTGCACATGAGCACAGCACACACATAACTTTCTCTCTTTCTCTCTGGCACACACACACACACACACACACACACATACACACACACACACACACACACACAGAGCTGGACTGAGCTCTTTTCCAGGGAGGGTCCTGGGTCTGGTCACAGTATGAGGTCCTCTCTCTTCTGAATATCATCCCAGTAGTGGTGGCAGAGAGAACCCAAACCTCCCCAAGCCCCTGCACTGCAGAATCTGTAGCCAGCCTAGCTACCCCTCCCCAGTGCACTGGATTACTATGTCCAATAGACCTGCAAAAGGGAAAGAGCACACTCAGGCTCCTGACAAGCAAAGAAAGTGAACACTGTCTGCTCAGGACACGCATCGTTGTAAGACTTGGGTATTCATAAAAGGCCCAGGACCCAGCTAGTGGCACAGAACAGACATTAAGGGGGTCATGGCGGAATACACAGGGCAGAAGAGAAGAGTTGGCAGCCGGGAAACAGAGTCTGAAGGTGACCAATGGAGAGCGCAGCATTCTCACACAGTCCTTGAGGTGCTGACTCCAAGGAGCAGTCAGCAGAGGGGCCAGAACATCTCGTGGGGGTCCTTTTGGGGAGGGGTGACTTCTCTTAGGAGTTTTGGTGGGGGAAGGGCCACTGAGCTCAGGCACAGAAAGCCACAGTTCAGAAAGGAGACAATGGTCTTCTGAGAAATCAAAAAGAAAGTGGGAAGCAGGAAGTTATATCCAGAACACCAGTAAAAAGGAATGGAAAGCTCCCAGAGACCTTCCCCCATGGGATGAGGACTCAATTTCGGAGCAATACCAGGCTTGAATAGACTGACACAGAGGGCCTTTCTCTGCTGACAGCTTTGGGAGTGATGGTCCTACCCAGGCTGCTTAAGTTTGGCTAAGTGTTTCAACCAATCTGCACAACTTTACCCCAGCTCTTTGTTTTCTGCTTCTGGATTGAGAAATTTCATATTTAGCTGTGAATCACAAGTATATAGAGACTCCACCCACTAATTCCTAGGGAAGAGAGCTCCAAGCACCAGAGAATTATCCTTAAATCAAGAGATGATGAGATAGATGCTTAAGAAGCATAACTCAGAGGGGTGAGGACTTCATGGATATCCAATCTAAAGAAAATGATATGACCCACCATGGTTCACTTCCTTTCCTAAATAGCTACTTTGTCCCTGTTCAGTTTTTATCTACAAATATGTTAAGAAAAGGAAATCAAGCATCATTACAAATAGTAAACCTGAATCGTTAAGCAGCACTGTGTTCCCCAGGCTGAGAACTTGGCTAAATCGGATGGATGGGGCTTGAGGGCCCTTGAAAGAATCCCATGGAAAACAATAGCGAGGGGAAATTCCTCAGCCAGATCCACTGCCCTCCCATACCTGGCCCCCCATTTTTTGTTTTGTGTGTGTGTGTGTGTGTGTGTGTGTGTGTGTGTGTGTGTGTGTGTGTGTGTGTGTGTGTGTGTGTGTGTGTGTGTGTGTGTGTGTGTGTGTGTGTGTGTGTGTGTGTGTGTGTGTGTGTGTGTGTGTGTGTGTGTGTGTGTGTGTGTGTGTGTGTGTGTGTGTGTGTGTGTGTGTGTGTGTGTGTGTGTGTGTGTGTGTGTGTGTGTGTGTGTTTTTTTAATTAAAGCAAAAACCAGGGACCTGGTAGCACTCCAATTTCCCATGATCCCACCCCCACCCCTCTACACAATAGAAACTGCACATATAAGAGAAAGCCTTCTCTAGTCAGGTGGGCCTCCCAGAATGAAGGCCTCTGCTGAGTAGAAGCAACACCCAGTCCCTGGAACATGGGTAGCTAGTGGCCATGTGCTGCCTCTCAGAATTCCCATTTGCTTTCTGGCAATTTCACAAGTCTATCCCTCCGGTGACTGGTTTCAGTTCCCTGCTGAGAAGGTTTCTGGATTCTTACCCCAGAGTCTGCTATGGCCCTCCAACCATGGAAGCAGGCTGGTCAGAGGGCTGCAGGAGCTAGTATAGGGATGACCTGACTCAGCTGCCTTCTGGGTTGGTAAGAGGCAAGTCCAGCACCTGCCTAGTAAGGAGGGAGCCAAGGGGAGGTGGTAAAGCTCTAAAGTCAGACTAATTTTCTTCATCATAAAGAACCATCTGGTAAAGCCTTGGGGTATGGGGGTGGGGAATGCAGAGGCAGTGGGGACGCTAATAGGAATAGGAAGACAGCCAGTGTTTGTACCTGAGGACTAGACACCCCTCCCCTGGCATTGGCAATAAGGGGAGACCCAGAATGACTGATGTGTTCTCTTAAGAAAAAACCCAAACTTATGACTCCTACAGAGAAAGGGCTCCTCCATGGTCCTTTGAAGATGCACACAGCAGACACCAGGCCCACGTGGGTCATCTGAAGACATTTCCTAACAAGAAATCAATAGTCCCTCAACCCGGCAACCACCTATCCACAGCTTCACACTTCAGTATAGACAGCCAGCCTCTAAGATCATCCCAGGAGGACACAGCTCCAAATCCGGGCTTCCTGACTTCCCAATTGTAAACTCTGATCCCAACTTTCGATTTCTGTGGAATGAGTCTCACCCCCCACTAACTATCCAGTCTCAGGATTCCCTGATCTTTCTGAAAAGCAATCTCTCAAAAATATACTTGTTTAATCCAAACCTTGGTCAAACAACCTCTTCCGCTGGTCAATTTCCGTCCGCCCAGTATTGTTTTTCACCAATAGCTGTGAAGTCTGGGATATCTGAAAACATCTCTATCGCCTACTCTCTTTTTCCCAACATCCCCACCACCCCATCCCCAAATAAACAAGACACGTGAAAAGTCCAAGTAAGAAGTAATTGCCCATAAGAAATAAATTAACATGGAGCTCTCTAAAGGGGAAGGAAAGGAACAGGAAAGACACCAGGATAGGCAATGGGGGCTCAGGTCCCACCAGTGAAAAACGTCTTTTCCAGCCACAGCTCCAGGGCCTCCCCCTCCCAGCCTCTGCACACAGACGATCTTCCACGCCGCTCACAGAGAGCCACGGGAGTTAAGAGACACAGATCGGTAATGCCCTTTTTCTCTCATGATTTCCCCCAAATTCTCAAACAAATGTGGCTCTTAAAACCAGGGACTTGAGTTAGCTGGGCCTTCTC
>JAKGGE010001140.1:14995000-14999474 GCA_023748175.1 Hoolock leuconedys
ATCGCTGGGACTACAGGCGCCCGCCACCACACCAAGCTCATTTTTTGTACTTTTAGTAGAAACGGGGTTTCACCATGTTAGCCAGGATGGTCTCGATCTCCTGACCTTGTGATCCACCTGCCTCGGCCTCCCAAAGTGCTGGGATTACAGGCTTGAGCCACCACGCCCGGCCGTATGGCTATGTTTTATTCTGACATGCTATTGAGCAAAACAGAAGGCAATTAATTCTGCATTTGTGTCCTTAGTATATGCTCTATAATTTAAAAAGTGGGAAAATACTGTATGTATACATTAATATTTATGTAGGCACCTCCATATAAGTTTGTGTTTATGTAGCTACCATGTGTATATATATTCGTATGTATATCTAAGTATGTATAAATAAATGAACGAAGCTGTAACAATCTTTGTATTTATATTTACATGGTATAAAGATGTTGAATGTAGAAGTATTGATAGCTATTGCTACAAACAGTAATAAAAAACCTTTCATACATGTATAAAATATTTTCCCTACAGAATACTATATCTAGAATAGTAAAGAAATAGAGGAATGCTCTGATATATATTCTGCTGCACTTAATATATTCAAAGAAAGCACTAGGCTTTGTCGTGCACTTCTGGAAGATCAATACTTACTAAGGCCACTGGAGTTATTTACTACCATGTCATGGTTGACTTTTATTGTTTCATGTAGGGTGGGAGATGAACCAGCACCAGTCCAAAGGTCCTAACCTAAATATGAAAATACTTATTTTTTCTCCTTAGAACTTTCATCAAGACAAGAACTGTATTTATTCCCAAGACTGTGTGATGTAAAATCACACTCTTGTCTTTTTGTCTTTGTGGCAGAAGTTGGGTATTTATGGTAATGAAAAGGAATTCTAGGTCTCTTTTTAGAAGACAGTTGGTGATGATGGAAGCAAATATAATGGTACATGGTACTTGGCCACATTTCTAATGGGCGGTACTGAACAGTCACTGCTGTGTCACAGGTGGCTGTTATTTGCCAGGTCAAATCTTTGTGAGGAAGCCTCAGCCCACTGGTGTCAAGCATTTCTGGCAGTTCCCAGATAGATGAACAAACCTCACTGGGCTGGTTTAATGAGACCAGAATTAAAAACACCCAGGTTCCAGGTTATTAAAGACATTTTTACATTTATGAAAAAAATGTAATGTGGTGTGTGGCTTGGTTTGACTAAATCTTCAGAGCTCAGCAGCTGATTGATTTAGCTAATCTGTAGGTAAAGAAAATGGAATTAACCTCTGATCAAGTTTATTTTGTAGGCTTCTTTCTGTACATATAGATATAAAATAGGTGGCTAGATAAACATATACACAGAAAATAAGTCACATGGGTATGTCTATGAAATGTTTATTTCTGCATACGACCCTTAAAAAAAACCTCAGAAATAAAGTAGGTCAGATGACATCTCCGTATTCTACCCCTGAAGCTGAGATAAATTGAAAATGTAAATTAGCAGAAACTGGGTGATTGCAATCAGTCAATTTGCACGGCCCAGGTAATTCCAACCAGCCAAGTAGCTCAGCCCAGGTGGATACAATCATCCATTATCTAAATGATGACTGTGGCTTTGTCAAGACAGGCCCCAAATGGTGGATGTGAGTAGAATATACACACACTGAGGAGACACGCAGAATGCTGAAATACTATCCTGGACGGATGTGTTACATGACTTTATATTTTCAGCTTATTTCTGTGGCCTTGCCCTTGAAGACAGAGCTTTGTTGATATTTACATAAACAACATTGCATAACTATGTTCCATTCTGACATGTTATTTAGCAAAAGAAAAAAGAACAAATTGGGCCGGGCGCGGTGGCTCACGCCTGTAATCCCAGCTACTATGGAGGTGGAGGCAGAAGAATTGTTGAACCTAGGAGGTGGAGGTTTCAGTGAGCCAAGATCACATCCATACACTCCATCCTAAGCTATAGAGCAAGATTCAATCTCAAAAACAAAACAAAACCAAACAAACAAACAAACAAACAAACAAACAAACAAAATGATGGTACGTAAAACCTTTAAGGCAGTTTTATAGACTATAAAAAACAATATGTAAATCCATATAAATATGTTAATAGATACACAATATAAAATAATTTTAATATCAATAACAAACTGGGAAATATAGAGACATAGTTTTTATATTCAATTGAAGTTGTCATGAGATGAAAATATATGACTTTAATCTTAAGTTGTATGTAAGTACTTTTTGATATGTGTGGGCTATTTATGATTTTTTGTTTTGTTTTGTTTTTTTTTGTTTTGTTTTGTTTTGTTTTGTTTTGTTTTGTTTTGTTTTGTTTTGTTTTGTTTTGTTTTGTTTTGTTTTGTTTTGTTTTGTTTTGTTTTGTTTTGTTTTGTTTTGTTTTGTTTTGTTTTGTTTTGTTTTGTTTTGTTTTGTTTTGTTTTGTTTTGTTTTGTTTTGTTTTGTTTTGTTTTGTTTTGTTTTGTTTTGTTTTGTTTTGTTTTGTTTTGTTTTGTTTTGTTTTGTTTTGTTTTGTTTTGTTTTGTTTTGTTTTGTTTTGTTTTGTTTTGTTTTGTTTTGTTTTGTTTTGTTTTGTTTTGTTTTGTTTTGTTTTGTTTTGTTTTGTTTTGTTTTGTTTTGTTTTGTTTTGTTTTGTTTTGTTTTGTTTTGTTTTGTTTTGTTTTGTTTTGTTTTGTTTTGTTTTGTTTTGTTTTGTTTTGTTTTGTTTTGTTTTGTTTTGTTTTGTTTTGTTTTGTTTTGTTTTGTTTTGTTTTGTTTTGTTTTGTTTTGTTTTGTTTTGTTTTGTTTTGTTTTGTTTTGTTTTGTTTTGTTTTGTTTTGTTTTGTTTTGTTTTGTTTTGTTTTGTTTTGTTTTGTTTTGTTTTGTTTTGTTTTGTTTTGTTTTGTTTTGTTTTGTTTTGTTTTGTTTTGTTTTGTTTTGTTTTGTTTTGTTTTGTTTTGTTTTGTTTTGTTTTGTTTTGTTTTGTTTTGTTTTGTTTTGTTTTGTTTTGTTTTGTTTCCCTTTCCTCTCTCTCTCTCTCTCTCTCTCTCTCTCTCTCTCTCTCTCTCTCTCTCTCTCTCTCTCTCTCTCTCTCTCTCTCTCTCTCTCTCTCTCTCTCTCTCTCTCTCTCTCTCTCTCTCTCTCTCTCTCTCTCTCTCTCTCTCTCTCTCTCTCTCTCTCTCTCTCTCTCTCTCTCTCTCTCTCTCTCTCTCTCTCTCTCTCTCTCTCTCTCTCTCTCTCTCTCTCTCTCTCTCTCTCTCTCTCTCTCTCTCTCTCTCTCTCTCTCTCTCTCTCTCTCTCTCTCTCTCTCTCTCTCTCTCTCTCTCTCTCTCTCTCTCTCTCTCTCTCTCTCTCTCTCTCTCTCTCTCTCTCTCTCTCTCTCTCTCTCTCTCTCTCTCTCTCTCTCTCTCTCTCTCTCTCTCTCTCTCTCTCTCTCTCTCTCTCTCTCTCTCTCTCTCTCTCTCTCTCTCTCTCTCTCTCTCTCTCTCTCTCTCTCTCTCTCTCTCTCTCTCTCTCTCTCTCTCTCTCTCTCTCTCTCTCTCTCTCTCTCTCTCTCTCTCTCTCTCTCTCTCTCTCTCTCTCTCTCTCTCTCTCTCTCTCTCTCTCTCTCTCTCTCTCTCTCTCTCTCTCTCTCTCTCTCTCTCTCTCTCTCTCTCTCTCTCTCTCTCTCTCTCTCTCTCTCTCTCTCTCTCTCTCTCTCTCTCTCTCTCTCTCTCTCTCTCTCTCTCTCTCTCTCTCATACACTTCCGTAATCAGAAAATGAAACTAGGCTGGTCGCTGTGGCTCACGTCTGTACCAAAATCCATGGCCAATGGGCGGATCGCCAGCCAGGGAGTTGAGATCAGCCCTTGAAACATGGTGAGATTCTCCTTCCAAAAAAAAAAAAAAAAAAAAAAAAAAAAAAAAAAAAAAAAAAAAAAAAAAAAAAAAAAAAAAAAAAAAAAAAAAAAAAAAAAAAAAAAAAAAAAAAAAAAAAAAAAAAAAAAAAAAAAAAAAAAAAAAAAAAAAAAAAAAAAAAAAAAAAAAAAAAAAAAAAAAAAAAAAAAAAAAAAAAAAAAAAAAAAAAAAAAAAAAAAAAAAAAAAAAAAAAAAAAAAAAAAAAAAAAAAAAAAAAAAAAAAAAAAAAAAAAAAAAAAAAAAAAAAAAAAAAAAAAAAAAAAAAAAAAAAAAAAAAAAAAAAAAAAAAAAAAAAAAAAAAAAAAAAAAAAAAAAAAAAAAAAAAAAAAAAAAAAAAAAAAAAAAAAAAAAAAAAAAAAAAAAAAAAAAAAAAAAAAAAAAAAAAAAAAAAAAAAAAAAAAAAAAAAAAAAAAAAAAAAAAAAAAAAAAAAAAAAAAAAAAAAAAAAAAAAAAAAAAAAAAAAAAAAAAAAAAAAAAAAAAAAAAAAAAAAAAAAAAAAAAAAAAAAAAAAAAAAAAAAAAAAAAAAAAAAAAAAAAAAAAAAAAAAAAAAAAAAAAAAAAAAAAAAAAAAAAAAAAAAAAAAAC
>JAKGGE010001413.1:0-22988 GCA_023748175.1 Hoolock leuconedys
TTGCTTTAGATTGTGCAAATGGAAGGCACTACTGACATCTAGTGGGTAGATACCAGGAATGCTATTAAACTTGTCTTCCGTCTTACCAGGACAGATCCCTACAAAGAACTGTCACAGCCCCAAATGTCAATAATGCTGTGACTGAGAAACTCTGGCCTAGCAAGAACCTGACTCTGAAACTGAAGCTATGGGTGATACTATTAAAACCTGAACCCTTACGATTCCGCACATGTGCCTGTGACCTTATACAAATTATTGCTTCGGCAGACTCAAGACCAAGAGATAACTATTATTATTCCCTGAAAGATTAACTGAGAGCACTGCACTTGAGATTATTTCATTAATACAAATACAAACAAATAGGTTACTGGACTTTACATCTGGTGCCTTTGTCATGCCATAATTTTTTTCTTTTTTTTCTTAAATGAACATTACAAATGCGCAAATTGATGTGAATGGCAGTTTTCAGGTGTGCATTTTCATTACCTGTACGGACACAATTATTGGCCTGGGGATATCACTTTCTGCCCCAGCCACTCCCCAGTTCCTTTACCTGCTGCTTGTCCTCTAGGAGGTAGAGATGACAGAAACAGTCTGATAGCGGTTCTTGCGTACCACAGACCCCAAATCTGCAGCTGTGGACTCCAAACATGGGAGAAACTACGACATCGTCGTGGACAGCAAGCCCGCTGGCGGAGAAAGGATCCCTTGCGACATGACGGCAGGGGGCAGCCTAGGTCCTAAAGGGCCAAGACAGGGAGAACCTTTAGGGACAGAAGGGGCCGCAGATTTTTAGGTAATAAGTCCTTGCCCCATGACATCGGGTCCGGCTTCCGCTGCTTTCCCCTCCAATTATCGGCAAGGGGAAGGGAATGAGAGAAGGATTCATAATGAACAATTGAGAGAAGTTTGAGGAGGAGGCATTTCCGAACGCGAACAAGGGGATCCACTGAAATCTGGCTCCAAAGCAGAGAGGGGCCACGCCTTAAAGTGGGGCACCTCTTACACGCCGGTGCTGTGGACGTGGTGTCAGGATCCCTCGGCTCCTTCTCTCACCTCACCCCAAGGACCAACGTGAGAACAGAGATGCAGCATTAAGAAAACAGGTGGCTGCAGCTCAGAGTTTCTTAAAGCCCTATTCCCGCGCGGGCAAGAGCTGGTAACCCGGGCTCCAGCACAGCCGCACACTCCGCGAAAAGACGTGCCACTTGCTCCTCCTGGGGTACCGGCTCACTCACGCCTAGTCGCCAGGCTGGACTTTCCGCGGCCGAGGCGCAACTCCCGCCCACGAGGTTGCAGCTTTTGTTACAGATACAATATTTATTTTTTAAATTACGCGCTGCGTTCGGCCAATCCATAGGAAGCCTGCAGCTGCAGTCGCGTAATGAAGGGGCGGGCCTGACTGGAATTCCAGATTCGTTCGCTTCCACTTTGACCTCTCAGATCTAATGTGGGTCCGGGTTATCCAACTGTCGTGGGTTGGCAGTTATTTCGCCTGGGATTCTTTGGCAACCCTTTTCCTTGGACCTTACATTTTCTGCCCACAGAGCCTAAAAGAAATCTTGGAGCTTCGGCTGTAACTCCTGTCCTTCCTTGGCAATCGCAACAGGGTGCACAAGATAACTGGTTTAGGGTGCTTGCTGTGGGGAAAAACGACATTTCCCAGGGAGGCACCGCAGACCAACGGCGGTACACTATTCCCAGAATTGGGGTTTCAGCCCTGCCGACCATCTCTCCCTCAGGGTTCGAGACTTCAGGGGCTAAGATGGCGACAGGAACGGGCAGTGAGTATCTGAGCAGGTTTTGCGTGAAAGGCCTTTGTAGATCGAGGCTAGATACCATATCTTTATTTACACACTTAGGGGAGTGGGAGAAGTGGTTTGCTTAGCAGGGAGCCAGGGTTTCAGAGACCTGCGCTCTACAGCATCGTGAAGACCAACGTTTGGGGGCCCAGAAATCTGGGATCATGCTTCTCAGGGGAGAGGAGCGGAGGTGCTTGAGAGAGAAGCAACTTAGTGAATCCCTAGTGTTAGGAGCTCTGCAGGGGTAACCATGTAAAGCACTCTAGAAACTTGGGCCTGCAGACGAAAAGATAGGCACAGGCCAAACAGGTAACCTGCACCTCAAAGAGCCATTCATTTTCTGTCCACGACGTTTGTGAGGCGGTGGAAGTAGGGTCTTTTAACCATGGAGGCTTTCTTGCCACTCAGAATTGCATCTCGGGGTTTCAGCCATTTTTCTTTTGGACTGAAAAAGGTCTTTTTTTATGACATTTTGGAGTAGAGGATCTGAGAGAAAGTAAACAAGTTTATGCTAAGAGGAGGCAGGGTGGTAGGAGGGCTGGCCGCTCGGGTTCCTGGGAAATAAGCCCTTAGTAAGTTTAAACTGGAATAAAAATTCAGTATTCTTAAAACTAGGCTTAGGAGGGCTACTAATCCTGATATTCCCTGGTATTTTTTAATAAAGCAGACTTCAAGCCATGTTTAAGAATAGAATGTTAATAATTCACATGCAATGAATAGGTACCACGGTCACTGGTGATATTTCACTTGGAGGTGAAAATCAAGATTTAATTATGGTAGCTCACTTTGTCCTAACAAGTTGGAATGTTTGTGTGAGCTTTTTTAGTCCTCTTTGGGGATTTTGGGCTTAGCACTACAGTCTCACCATCTGGTTCTTTCAAGGCTTTTCCCTTTCCCAGAACACAAGCGCACTTTAAGTACTGGCCCCACAGAGCCATGGTCCATCCGAGAGAAACTATGTTTAGCATCTTCTGTCATGAGAAGTGAGAATCAAAATTAGTAGGTATCTAGGATGTCAGCTTTTTCTAGGTCTTAGAAATTGTTAGATACTCTTTCACATTGGTAGATTTCTATAGTTAATCATATTAAGCTGTAAGTAGACTTTCTTTTCTTTTTCTTCTTTTTTTTTGAGACTGAGTCTCCTTCTATGCATACAGGCTGGGTGCAGTGAGGTGGGCCACCCGAAAAGCTAATTTTTTTTGTATTTTTTTGAGTAGAGACAGGTTTGGCCATGTTGTGGGCTGATTCTGGGAGCACCCTGACCTCAGGTGATCCCACCCACCTCGGCCTGCCAGAGTGCTGGGATTACAGGTGTGAGCCACTGCGCCTAGCTGGCACTAAAGCTAATTTTAATAATTTTTTAGTAGAAGCGGGATTTCACCATGTTGGCCGCGATGGTCTTAAATCTCACACAACCTCACTTGACCCGTCCATGCCGGCCTCAAAGTGCTGGGATTACAGTACGTGAGCCACCAGCATGAGCCTTTTTTTTTTTTGGGGAACAAGGTTGCACTCTGGCCCAGGCTGGAGGCGGTGGTGTGATCTTGGCTCCCTGCAGCCTCCATGTCTGAGGCTCGGTGATCCTCCCTCAGCCTCTTGGTGGCTGGGGACTACAGGTGCACACCACCATGCCCAGCTAATTTTTTGTTTTATTTTTTATTTTTTGTAGAGATGGAGGGTTCCTTTCTTAGGCTGGTCTCGAAGACTCCCTGGAGTTCGGCGATCGCTCCTCAGCCTCAACCTACTGGGATTACAGGTGTGAGCCACCAGGCCAGCTGTATTTCTTCTTTTTAAGCAGCTTTATTGAGATATAATTCACATACTATAAAATTAACCTACTTAAAATGTACAATATAATGGTTTTGGTATATTCACGGTTGTGCAACCATCACCACAATCTAATTTTGAAGACATTTTACTTCTAAGAAAAACCCTTACTCCTTAACTGTCAGTCCATGTTGTCCCTTCCTCTCACCACCCCAAGCAAGCTTTCATCTACTTTCTATTAATTAATTAATTAGTTAATTTGGAGACAGAGTCTCACTGTCCACCTGGCTGGGTGTAGTGTGGATCTTGGCTCACTGCAACCTCCAGCCTCCCAGGTTCAGCCCGATTGGGTGCAGCCTCCCAAGTAGCTGGGATTACAGCCATTATTGCCACCTTGAGTGGCCTGGCTAATTTTGTATTTTTAGTAGAGATTGAAGGGTTTTGTCCAATTTCGGTGCCGGTAATCCACCAGTCCACAGCCTCCCAGAGATGCTGGGATTACAAGTGTGAGGAGCCACCATGCGAACCAACTCTCTTGTCTCTGTGAGGTTGCCTATTCTGGATGTTTCATACAAGATGGAATGATATGTGCTCTTCTAGTTTTTTTTTTTTTATCACTTGACATAACACTTTTAAAGGTTCATTCTTATGTAGCGTGTATCAATACTTAATTCTTTTTAGCTGAATAATAAATAATCTGTTGTATGAATGCCTTTAGTTTTGTTTATCCATCCTTAGTAGACAATTGGGTGGTTCCACTTTTGGCCATTATGAATAATGCTGATGATGTGCACATTCATTGGACAAGGTTGGACAATGTTTTTAATTCTCTTGAGTTTTTATTCAAAGGTAGAATTACTGGGTTATGTAGTACTTTATTATGTTTGACATTTTTTTTTTTTTTTTTCAGACAGAGGGTCTCACTGTTACCAGGCTGGAGTGCGGTAGTCTTGATGTTGGTTCCTGCAGCCTCTGCCTCCTGGGCTCAAGTGATCCTCGGCCTCAGCCTCCTGAGGTAGCTGGGACTACAGGCACATGCCATCACCCTGGCTAATTTTGCATTTTGGTAGGGATGGGGGTTTTGCCATATTTGCCAGGCTGGACTTTTTTTTTTTTTTAACTTAAATGTTTACGTTTTTGTAGAGACGAGGTCCTACTACGTTCCCCAGGCTGGTCTCCAACTCTTGGCCTCAAGTGATCCTCCCAGTTTAGCATCCTGAGTAGTTGGGACTACAGACCCTTGCCACCATGCTTGGCTAATTTTTTGTTTTGTTGCTTGGCTTGCCCAGGCTGGTCTTACTCCCTGGGCTCAAGTGACCCTCCCACCTTAGCCTCTAGGTGCTGGGATGGTGGTGAACCATCCTCCCAGCCTAGAACCCATCATCATTTACCTTGCTTGGGTATCAGCCCCCACCTCCTTTCTTTTGCATCATCCATTATGAATTTGCTCTCTTGCCACATTTTATAAACAATTCAGTTATTTGCTGATTATTAGGTGCTTCTAACATTTTTTGTTCTTTTAAATCTAATTTTTGAAAGTAATACATGGCCACCATAAAAACAAAACACTATATAGAGAAAGAGCAATAGGAACAAATAAATGGGCTAAAAACTTGGAAGTTTGAGCCAAGGCGCCCAGTGGCTCATGCCTGTAATCCAAGCTTTGAGGCCGGCGAGGCGGATCGCGAGAGTCAGGAGATAGAGACCATCCTGGCTAACACACAGTGAAACCCGTCTCTACTAAAATACAAAATTAGCGGGCATGGCGTGGTGCCTGTAGTCCAGCTACTCAGGAAGACTGAGCAGGAAGAATGACGACCCGGAGGGCTTACGGTCAGGCGAGATCGGCGCCACTTGCGCTCCAGCCTGGGCAACAGAGCAAGACTCCGTCTCAAAAACAAAACAAAACAAACAAAAAAACTTGAGTTTATTTTTTGTCACACATACAGGAAGTCCTAGGCGGTCCACGGCTCTCATATAACTTCACGAAGGTGATATTACAGGCTCAGGATCTTCTCTTTCTGTTCCACCTTCCTCAGTGCATAGTTTATCTTCTGGTTTGTGGTATGGTTCACAGTAGCTGTGACCTTCAGCTATCACATCCTTGTTCCATTCAACAAGAAGGAAGGGGTTGGTAAGAAGGTCTATCCCTTCAACACAACAACTTTTTTTGTGATATAATTGATGTGCAGTAAAAGCGGCACCTTTTTTGAGATGGAGTCTCACTCCTGTTCTTGCCAGGCTGGGCGCCAGTGGCACAGTCTTGGCTCACTGGAACCTCTGCCTCCCAGGTTCCAGTGGTTTCCCACCTCCAGCCTCCCGAGTAGCTGGGACTGGGCCTATGCCACCATGCTGGCTAATTTTGTATTTTTGGTAGAGATGAGGGTTTTACCATGTTAGCCAGGCTGGTCTTGAACTTCTGACCTCAGATGATCCACCTGCCTCGGCCCTCCCAAAGATGCTAGGATTATAGGCGTGAACTACACACCCGACCCACTGCATTAATTTAAAAAAGAAACATAAGACGCGGTATTTTTGAAATATATATATACATCCTATTAGAGCTATCTACAATTAAAATTAATTATTACAGTGTCCATTAACAGATGAATAAGTAAAGAAAATATATGTGTATATATATATACATATATGTATACATAGATACGTATCTATGTATAGATACATATATCTATATGTGTGTATATGTGTATATATACGTGTATATATGTATATATCCATATATCTATATGTGTATATATTTGTATATATGTATATACGTATATATGTGTGTATACACACACACACACACACACACAATGGAATACTGTTGAGCCATAAAGAATTAAATCCTCCATTTGTGATTCCATGGTTGAGCCTGGAGGATAAGTATGTAAAAAGTGAAATAAGCCAAGACACATAAAGAAATACCATATGATCTCAAGTTATATATGTGGAATCTAGGAAAATTATAGACCTCCACAGAACTAGAGAGGGATAGAATGGGGCTGGGTGCAGTGGCTCACATCTGTAATCCCAGAACTTTGGGAGGCCAAGGCCCCAGTGCAGAGATCATGGTGGAGACCAGCCTCTACAAAAAAACAAAAATATTAGCCAGGTCCTGGTGGTGTGTGCCTATAGTTCCAGCTACTGGGAAGCTGAGGTGTGAGGATGGCAGGCCGGGAGGCAACATCAGAGACCCTGTTCCCTACAGAAAGTGGCCAGGCATGATGGTGCATCTGTGATATCAGCTACTTAGGTGGGGCTGCAGTGGGAGGTTGCCTAAGCCTCAGGTTGGAAACTACAGTGAGCCATGATTATTGCCACTGCACTGAAGTCTGGGTGACAAAGTGGGATACTGTCTAGAAACAAAACAATGTGTGTTTTACGTGTGTGATATTAGGTGTGTGTATACACATACACATGCCTATAAACTGAGCTCATTTTAAACAAAACAGGTAAACTGGTTTGAAATGAAGAGATCTAATCGTATATTTCCTCACATTTTATTAGGTAAATGAGTGTTGAGTCTTTTTTTTTTTTTTTGAGATGGTGTCCTCTGTCACCCAGGTTGGAATGCGGTGGCATGATCTCGGCTCACTGCAGCCTCCACCCTCCTGTATTTAAGGAGTGATTGTCCCTGGCTCCAGCCTCTCCCGAGTAGCTGGGATTAAAGGTGCAGCCACCGCGCCCGGCCTAATGTTTGTATTTTTTAGCGAGTAGACATGGGGTTTCACCATGTTGCCCAGGCTGGCCTCAAACTCCCCATCTCAAGCGATCACCCTCCTGGAGCCACAGAAGTGTTGGGATTACAGGCATGAGTGCCACGCTGACCATAGAAAAATAGTGTAAGGATACTTGAGTAAAAAGTTTTAAATGTTATTATTTTATCAGCAGATACTAAGTCCTTAAGATTCAAAAATTATATGCAATGTCTTCCTCCATTACTGTCCCCATCTACTAGTGTTAGCAGTTTCTTGTGTCTCTCCAGCAAAATTTTGTTTATGTGACAAATATTTTCTTTTTCCCTTCATCCCGTCATTTTTAACACAAGCGTTATATACTATACATACTGTTCTTTTTTTTTTTTTTTGAATGGCGGAGGGTGGTCTTACTCTGTCCCTTGGGCTGTAGTGCAGTGTTAGGCAGCGATTTGGGCTCACCGCGGCCTCTCTTCCTGGGCTCAGGGATCCTCCCACCTCCAGCTGCAAGTAGCTGGGACCACAGGCTGCAGGTGGCACCACCACACCTTAATGATTTTTTTTTTTTTTTATAGGGATGGGATCTCCTTGGGTGGCTTGAACTTCTGGGCAGGCTATCCTCCCACCCTCTGCCTCCCAGAGTGCTGGGATTATAGGCACAGTCCGGCTACGCCTGCCCATTCATTGGCTTTTTTTTTTTTTTTTTTTTTTGAGATGGAGTTTCACTCTGTCCCAGGCTGGAGTGCAGTGGCTGAGATCTAGGCTCCTGTGACCTCACTTTCCGGTGTTCAAGAGATTCTCACCACCTCAGCCTCCCAAGTAGCTGGGACTACAGTTGCATGCCACCATGCCCAAGTAATTTTTGTATTTTTAGTACAGACAGGGTTTCACCATGTTGGCCAGGATGGTTTTTGATCTCCTGACCTTGTGATCTGCGCATCTCTTGGCCTCCCAAAGTGCTGGGATTACAAGTACATTGAGCCACAGCGCCTAGCCGGTCCACATCTTTTATTCCAAAGTTTTGAACTCAAGCCTTGCACTCTCAGCATACCTCTCCTATTATTTTCTGCTTTGGTGTGTAATAAAGCTTTCCCTCATTTTGTGGGGTATCAGTTAGCAGAGCAATCAAACCCCTTTGCAGAACTGGCAGCCCTCCAGACTGGTTCTCTCAAAGGAAGCAATTTAAACAGAGGTGCTCTTTTAGAGGCAGTCTTTGAATTGTAAGTAGGTTCTACAGGCCCTGGCTTTTAATTACAAAGCACATATACCATGATGTGGGAAAATAGTTGAGAATACCTTTTCTTTTCCTACTGTTTGCTAATCCATCCACGATATGATCATATTAGACCTTTCTTATTGGTGTTTGCACTTTGACAGTTAAGAGCCCAAACTTGGGAATTAGATCTAGGTTCATTATTGCTCCATCTAAAACTTTGGGCCATGATCCTCTGTTTTTCATTTGTAAAACAGAGATAAAGAAGTTGCTTCAGAGTTGTTGTGAGGGATTAGTGAGATTGTACAGTAAGGCAATTTAACACAGTGCCTTGCATGTGGTAACTGCTTGGTAGATAATAGCTATAAATATTGGCAGGATTAGGTTACCTTTCTAAATGCACAAACTCAGTCCATAGGAACTCCCTTTTTCTGTGTCTTGTTTTGATTATTTTGAACTGATTTGATTATAAGGTTACTTGCAGCCCTAGTAAAACCTCCCATCTTACACATATAGCTCTCTTCTCTAAATCTTACTCTCTAATCTCTTGGAAACTTTGAAGGTCATTTCTTTCCAGGCTTGCTCATCACATTTTTACTTTTTTTTTTTTTTTATAGCATTTGGCCCCAGTACCGGAGCTTTTAGAGACACTGAGACACGCAAAGGGGTGGAGGTACAAAGCCAGGTGCACTTCAATAGAATTCTTTAGTGGAAGTACTTACTGAGGAATTCTGGTTTATGCCACTATAATACTGGATGATAAAAAAATATGAAAGTTATCCATGATTAAGTGGTAAAAGCAAGTGGGAGAGGAGATAAAGAAATCTATTCTGTTATCCAGATATAAATTTTTTTTTTTCAATTTTCCACAGGCCGAGCTTGGTGAAAAGGGAGAGTGGTGGAAACTGTTGAAGATGTTATTGTTGAAACTGACTGCTGAAAGTTGAAGAACTAAAAGTGATAAAGGAAACCAGGAGATATAGGTACTTATCAGAATGCCAAAAGATTGAGAAAGACATAAGGGCTGTCTTCTGGTACTGGTCAGAACTTTAAAATAGCAGATTAAAAACCCAGTCTACCTAACTCTCTATCTTCCATAGGCAGCTAAAGGGATGCAGAACCTTAATTCAAGCTGGACACATGGACAGCAGACTGGATGAAGCTTTACAATGACATTTGCAATGTGGGTTTATATTATATTGTTCTTCTGTGCTTCTTTTCTTTTTTACCCTCTGCCCCTCAAGTGTCTGGCTTATTCCTCCAACCTGCCATCCCTTTAGACTTAGAGGCTAGCAGATTGTGGAGAAACTGGAAATTGGTTTGAGTAGCTGGGAGGAGGGGAGTGAGTCCTAGAAGGTAATATAATGGAACATTTCAGTATGAAAACAACTTGGATTCTAGCAGAGTGGCTATGGTTGCCTGGGTGAAGAACTGGGAGTTAGGCAGTATACTTTAATTCACTGTTTTTTGCTGGTTGCAAGGTGCCTGTTTGAGCCTTTCTTCCAGAAAGTGTAGCCCTGGCAAAAAAAAGAATTACACTTTGTAAGGGTTCTGTGAACTCTGGGGAGGAACCAGAGCTGTCTAGCATCTATACTTAATTCCCTGTTTAGGAAAAAATTGGAAGAGGCTGAAGTACAAAGAGGAAGGCTACAGATGCTGCATATCAGGGTAGCTGAACCTAGGTAATACCTCTTTAGCAATTGGTGCACAGTACTGCATGCTAATGAGAGTTGGACTGTTTGTAACATAGAATCCATTGATGTGATTTACTTGCAGTTTCTCTTTACCAGAATAAAACATCCCTTAATGTCTTAAGAAGAAACTCCTAGAACATGAGTTGTACTCAGATCTCCGTAGACCTTAAATTAACTTCAGGACACAAAGGCTTGATAAGATGTGAACATAATGTTTTAGAAGTCAAGGAGACCTGTAGAAAAAGATTTGAGAATAGTTCCAGTCATTAGATGAGAGAAATTTAAGCATTTACAACTCTAGGAGAATACATGCTGTGTAGTGAGGGTCTTCCCCTATTTTGTTTTGTTTTCCCAGGCGGAGGAGTTTTGCTCTTGCTGTGGGCAGGCTGGAGTGCAGTGGCCTTGATCTTGGGCCGCTGCAACCTCCGCTTTCCTGGAGTTCAAGCGATTCTCCTGCCTCAGCCTCCCGAGTAGCGAGACCCCACAGGCACCTGCCACTGCGCCCGGCTAATTTTTTATATTTTTAGTAGAGGCGGGGTTTCGCAGGCTGGTCTCAAACTCCCTGACCTCAGGTGATCCACCTTGGCCTCCCAATGTCCCACCGGGATTACAGCCATTGAGCCACCACCCACGGCCTTCCTGTTCTTAGAAGCAAATATTAATAGGTTGCTAAAAGGTATTAAAGGATGTTTAAACTACTTTTCCCACTCCAAGGACCTTTGGGATAATTAAGTAGTTTGAGATTGTTAGGAGTTTCTTAGTGTGAGGGAATTGCCCTTAGGGAAGAATTAGGCTAAAAGTTATCCATCTCAAGAGTGTAAAAGCTTTCTAATCCAAACTCGACATACTGCTTTAGTAACACAACATTCCTATTTGTCCTTTATTGTATAATAGCAGAATAGTGCAAGTTTCATTTATTTAATCTTGAAGATTTGGACATTGTTCTATACTTTTATATTCTAGCTTTCGTCAAGCGGTAAAACACCCCCGGAGGTTACCCACTGTGATGGTTTAAGCTCTCCTAGCCAGTTCTACTTACTCCCAGGAGGCAGTTATCCATAGGGACTTGACTCCAACCACTATGGAAGAGTACACCTCTGGGGTGGAGTATATTTCCATCTGTGGAATTGATCCAGTGAAGGGGCAATAGGCCCCATTGGGGTGATAGGAAACACTTTTTAGCCTAGAGGCAACTTCTCTCTTGATCTGAATGCTAAAGATTTAATTTACCATGTTGTGTGCTCTGAGATAAGAGCGGGACCTAAACATTGAGGCTTTTGACCTTTTTGAGAAATAGGTAAAAAACTATTTTAAGGAATTGTTTCATACTAGTCTTGTGGAAATTCCTGCTGAAATAAAGGGGACAAAATCCTTGTAAAATGTAATATTGGTAGTGGGTAAGGAGTTCATAAAAGGCAGGTTGGGTGGGATAGTTTGAGTCATTGTGGGTTTTGAGTGGATGAAAGAGAGGGTACTTGGGAAAGAAAAGAGAGTATGGCTAAGAGCAGGAGGGATATAGGGTTTCTGGGCAATTCTACCAGGACTAATAAAAGTAATAGTCCTTTAAACCCACATACAGATTAGTAGGAACCTTCCATAGTTTGAAGTCCAGATAGGGTTCCTCTCTGTTGTCTCTTAGGTAACCCGGGACTTTGCAGGTACCCCAGTCACCTGGTTTCCTGGGATTTGACACCCTTCCTCCAGGCTCTGCACCCTTAGAAGCCCCCATGACCCCAGTAGCAGATGAGATTCACCCCAGAAAAGATGCTTGGACAGCAACTCCACCCCCTCCCCTCTGCTGTCAGAGCTCTTGAAGAAGAACAGCCTCCTGCCTACTAGCCCCAGACTGGTATGGAGACTTCTGTGTGGGTGTTTGAGAGCTGTGTTGATTTAGTACTTGGAAGGGAGTGCCTGGGACCTAAAATGTGACATGGGAATAAAAAGTTCAAAAAGGAAAAAGATTTTATTTAAATGTTAATTTTTAAAAATACAGTAAGTTGACAGTACCCATGGGTCCTGGGGTATCTGAATCACAATTATTTTTGGTTCTGCTGTCAGAGAACTCTTGTCAAATAAGTTTTGAACATTATAGTTTAGAGTTTCCCTTGGGTCTTAAATTATTCTCTGTGGATATTACTATTGGTTTCATGAAGTTTGATCAACTGCTGGAGCTTTGTTGGAAATGGTAGTAAAAAGGGAAAACTTGAGTGCCAGCCTTCACCTCTATTCTTCCCTGGTAGGTCAGTAGAGGTGAAATGGCTGTGGCTTCGGCCACCTAGACAGTACAGGTGTCACTCCATGGGTAGAAGGTTAGCCCATGATACATGGTGGGGAGATGCAGCAAACACCCAATGCCATTGCAGCCTCCCCCTGCTGGCGTCGGGTAAGTTGCAGCTTTTCCTTTGTAACCTCAAGGTGTGTTGAACTTGACATTGACTGACCTCAGTTTCACTGTTTGTTACTAAGCAGTTGTCAGTCCTAGGATTTAAAAGCCCAACTTTTCTAACTTTTTTTGGAGCTACTTTACCTGGTAAGCAATGTAGTCTCCATATTATAAAAACCATCTGTCTTCAAGATAGTGATAGCCCTGATTGACCACAGCATGGATATTGAGAGTAATATTGAGCTGCTTTCTTAGGGCTTGCAAAATCCAAGGTTGCTAGAGATACCTAAGATTATAGAATAGTAGAATAAGATTTGGAACCAGAGAACTGGGCTTGAATTTCCGGAGCCTACGACACATTGGTTTTGTGACCTTGGATAGGTAACTTAGCTTTTGAGCCTCAGTTCCCTTTTTCATTTATAGCTATATATACTTTGCAAGGATGTGATGAGAATTTAATAGAGTAGAAAGTGTAAAGCAGGGGAAAGAAAAAAAGAAGCTCCATAGAGATACCATACAAACTTTATTGAGTATTTGAATGGTGTTGAACTTAGGTAGTTTACAATATGCTGAACTTCAGCGAAGTGACAGATTTATTCATACCAGGTTTTGCTGCTTGGTGATTAATTTTCCTCTGAGGAAAATTACCGCCCTTTTGTTTTTGTTTGTTTTGTTTTGTTTTTGAGGCCAGACCTCTGTATGGCCCAAAAGCTGGAGTGTGGTGGCCGCGATCTTGGCTCACTGCAATCCCTCCACCTCTGCGTTCCAAGCAGTTCTCCTGCCTCAGCCTCACTGAGTAGCTGGGATTACAGCACCTGCCACCATACAGCTGAATTTTATTTTTTTTTTTTTTTTTTTTGTATTTTTGAGCAGGTGAGTTTCACTATGTTACTTAGGCTGGTCTCAAACTCTTAACCTCAAAACTGACCCACCTGCGGCCTCCCAAAGTGCTGAGTATTACAGGCATGAGCCACTGCACCTGGCCTTACCACCCATTTTATATATATTTGTGTGTTCTGGTGCTTTGGTTCATTCTAACTTGGAGGAGAAGATGCTTAGAGTAAGGTTAGAGAGGAAGTAAGGATATAGATGATGAACTTATTCAATCTGAGGAGTTGCTCTTATCCTTTGAGACCATAGAATTTTTCTTAGTTGAGTCTTCAAGTAGCTATTGCTTCTTATTTATGTGCTTTCTTCTTACTTCATTTGTGTACCTCTTTGCCTGTTAGGTGCTCCCTCTTTTCCCGACTTTTAGAAGCTGGTCCCTACACCAATTCACACACCTCTTGCTTCCCTTCACTACTGTTTGCCAATTAGGCCTCCAGTTAAACTTGTGCCACCCCTGTGGGGAGTCTGTGTCCCCAAGCTACCATTGTCATGATGCCTGGCTGCCAACTCATCCCACCTCTGCTCCGGCTGTCTCCACTACTGAGGGTGTAGCTCAAGGTGCGTCCAGAGCAGCCACTAGGTCTAAAATTTCATTTTGAGCTTGGTTAGAGAAAATGACCAAGGCATCAGCTCAATTCAGATGCTTCTTCTCTGTTCTACATAGACATGTACCATCTTTATCCTTAGAAATAAATATCCTTAGAAATAGATGTGAGGAAAGGGGTGGGTGGGCATTTATGTATTGCAGGGGAAGAGGCTAAGTATACAGATGTAGAGCAGACTTGAGAATATGTTCTCACTTCCTAGATAAAACTGGGAGAAAACATAGGCACATGTTGATAACTCTTTTCGTGCTTAAGTGTTTGGATATTTGACATCATCTGTAGCTGATGTGATCTCAAGGTGGTCACTTTGTACCCAATAAGCTTCTGAGATGCTTTCTCTTTCTGTTATTCAGTGGGTCAACCCGATAGCTGTGTGTTCCCATGGGCTGTGGGGATCCACATACTATGACTATTTCATGGACAGCAGTGAAATATCCATGATCATCAATTCTATCAAAGAAAGTGTTTTCGATCAGGGGTAGCAGGGCTCCTGGTGGATCAAAGGGCTCCCAACATAGATGGGAAGGAAAAGGAATTAGATCTGGCTGAGAAGATGGATATTACTGTACACAGGTGAAGAGCTGGATTTTTGAGACTGTTGGAGACATCATTGCCATCGGCTGCGAGGACCAGTGGTATTCAGGTGAAGCCCCCAAAAGAATCTCAAAAGCTACTGGGTCCTGCAGCAAGGGGCCTCTCTTCAGCCTCGCTTTGCTGCCTGCTTTTTTTGGAGGCAGGTCTTGCTCTGTGTCATCCAGGCTAGTCTGATGCTTGCGATCCGGCTACTGTACCTCTACCTCCCAGGCTAAAGTGAATTCTTGTGCCTCAGCCTCCACAGGTAGCTGGGACTGAGCACATGCCTCTACTAATTTTTTGTATTTTTAGTAGAGATGAGTTTAGCCATGTTGGCCAGGCTGGTCTCAAACCTGGCCTCAAGTGATCCACCCACCTCGATCCTCCCAAAGTGCTGAGATTACAGGCATGAGCCACCATGGTTTAGCTGCTTCTTACAGTAAGAATTACTTAAACAACTCTCCTACTTTTGCCCATCTCCATCTTTGCTTAGCCCTTTGGTGCTAACATACTAGTCATCTCCCAGGCCTACCCATGTTACTGGTTTACTGGGACAGGTGCCTGTTCATTGTTTACTCCACTACATGGAAAAAATGGAAGCGAAAGCTGCAGATTCAGCCGTCACATTTGGTGCTAACAAAATTGAAGGACTTGGGCTTCTTTCTGTGACCTCAATAGTCTTGTGTTTTGTGGGACAGGTAGATGATCATCCTGAAGTGCCAGCGTGGCAGCAGTGGAAGCAGCACTGTCATTCTGTGAAGAAAATGATGATCCTCAGTCCCTACTTCAGCCCCTGGGAGCATCCCTATCCAGCAGGAGGCCCGAGGAACAAACCAATTACCTCTCTCCCTGCACCAGAAATAGCGGTCAAGCAAGAGACTTTGAGGAAAACAGAAAACAAGGGAATACATGAACTGGTGGACATCAGGGGAGCCCAGTGCAGAGATCAAGGTGGAACCTGGAACCAGAGCCAGTCATTTCAGGGCAGGAAATAGTAGCTGGAGTTGTTCCAGCCACAGAGTATGGAGCCACCAGAACTCAGGAGTCCAGGACTTAGATGAGGAACGGGAAGTACTGCAGCTGGAGAGATTGTTGAAGCAGATGTTATACATTGGGAAGGTGAGACTCCCACTTACAGGCTGATGAGGCAGGAGTTACTTAATAAAGATGGGGCTGGGGAGATGGAGGTTTGCCTTAGGTAGGTGACAGCTTAGGCTTTTTGGTTTTCCAGTTGCATTCCGAGTTCGGCATGTTTGATGTAGTAGAAGCCCAAGCGGCTGTGATTAGATATACTTATTCCTGTTAAATTCATTGGAGTCACATTACATGAGTGGACTTAGAATTTCTTCTATGGTCTCATTATCATTGAAGGAATAAAGGTTGTGTGAGCTATAGCGATTTACCAGTACTTAGGGTGTTTTCTTCTGGTTTCAGGCATCCCTGAAAGCATGTTGTCTCCATCACTGGCTCAAATCCCATTGAAGATCCTTTAGAGGCAGAGACTCAGCATAAGTTTGAAATGTCGGGTAAATAAGAGTCCTCTTTCACTAACTTGGGAAATCATTTGCTTTGGCCTACTGAGGGATTGTGGGTTGTGGGCAAGTAGAGGAAGTGGAACAGGTCAGCATGGAAAGGAGGCTGCAGGGGATTATGGTCCCTTAGGAAGGGAGGCTAAGGTGGAAAATCTTCCAGGTAGTCTTTCTCTCTCCTCTACCCAGACTCATTGAAAGAATCAGGGACTGTACGACCAGATAAAGGTATTTCAGACTTCTTTATTCCTCTTGCCATGTGATTAGATTTCCCTATAGCACTTTAATGAATTTCAGTAAAGTCACATCTTTATTCTCTGATATAGAGACTGGTATGGAGTTAGCGTGGGGAAAGCTGCAGTGAACAGGCATAATGGGAGTACTAGCCAACAGGTGCCTCCCCATATGGAAACAGCTTGTGAATATCACACAGTCCTTAAAGAAGCCTTGATACACTTAAGAGTGATTTGGAGTGAATAAGGCTACCAGGCCAAGGAGAACGCTGCCAGAATCAGAAGTTTATTAATTAAGACTATCCAAACAGAATCATCCAGAGTTTTTCTTTAGAATTATTAAAAGCAGTAGTAACAGAGGCTTAAAGAATGTGATGTGAGCTTGCTCATCCAGATGAGACACAAAATAAAAATTATTTTTGATAACTTTGTACAGGGTCAGAGTTACTCTCGAGCAAGGGGAAAGAAGGAAGCCTCTTAGCTTAGTCTTAGAGTAGAAGTAGCTTTTCTTTTCTTTTTTTAAAAGATCCTGGGTATTATTTGCTGTCCAGGTTCTAAATTACTTAAGTCAGTGTCTGTAGGTAGTGGTAGTATAAGAAGTGATAGACAGCTAAAGTCAGGAAACAGCGTGGGAGTCATTTCTAGAGCTAATTCTAACAGATCATGTTTAATAATGCTTTGCTGGATAGCTTTACTTGCATTTGTTAACTGGAGCATACTGTATCTAAGGTCACCCCAAGGTGAGGATGAGGAGAGAGATGGGTGTCAGTGAAGCTGACCAGCCTAGAGGAGCCTAAGAAGGAGAGGATCTGAGAGAAGGCTATTTATCAGAAATGGATAATGAACCTCCTGTGGCCGAGTGATGATAGCTTCAGCATACACAATGCTACACTGCAGTCACCTGCAGCTGCTTGAACTCCATCCCAGCAGCCCTGCGTCTTAAGCAGTTGTGAGTATCTGAGATTCTTTCTTTGAGGCTAGGAGCAGTGAGAGAGGTGAGGAAGGAGGGATCTTTTCCTTCCTTCCCTTCCAAATCCGTCCGTCCGTCCCTTCTTCCTGTCTTTCTCTTTTCTTTTCTTTTTCTTTTCTCTTCTTTTCCCTTTCCTTTCCTTCTCTTTTTCTTGTTCTCACTCACCCATGCTGGTGGAGGCAGTGGTGTGATCTCCCAGCTCACTGCAACCTCCAGCTACCCAGGAGCTTAAACAGTCCCCTTCCCACCTCAGCCCCTCCTTGGTAGCTGGGACTACCAGCCTGGCGCCACCACACACCCTGCTAATTAAAAAGAACTTTTTAGTAGAGACCAAGTTTGCCATGTTGCTGAGGCTGGTCTCAAACTCCTGAACTCAGCGTTCCACCTGCCTCGGCCTCCCAAAGTGCTGGTGCAGGCTGATGAGACACCATGCCTGGCCTTTTTGTTTTGTGCATTTTATTTAAAAATTTTTTAGAGACAGGATCTATATATGTGGTCCAGTCTGATTCTTGAACTCCTGACCTCAGGCAGTCTCTTGTGACCTCCCAAAGCAGTAGAATTAGAGGCATGAACCACGTGCCTGGCTGATCTTTTCTTTGAGTGTTTCCTTTTGGCCTGGAATAGAAGCAGTTGACAAGAAATAGTGGGGCTGGGCATGGTGGCTCCCTTGTAATCCCTAGCACTTTGGGAGGCTAAGGCAGGAGGATGGCTGGAACCCAGGAGTTCATTAGACCAGCCTGGTCGACACAGTGAGACCCCATCTCTACAAAAAAATTAAAAAATTAGCTGCAGGCATGGTGAGGTGTGCAAGCTACTTGGTGTAGTCCCAGCTACTTGGGAGGCTGAGGTGAGAGGGATTGAGGTGCAGGAGGTTGAGGCTGCAGTGAACATGATCCGCCACTGCGCCAGCCTGGGGACAGAGTGAGACCCTGTCTCAAAAAGAGAGAATTATAATTTTTATTTTTAACTTATGCCTGAATTAGGTGCTGTATCTCTGTTCCAGCTCTGTTTGTAGTGAGGGTCGGTATTCAGGCACAAGAAAATTTGGAAAGAGAAACCATCATGCTTGTATGGAGCTGCAAGCTGTCCTTAGGTGAGTGGGCTTTTACCAATCAGTAGGTTCATTTTCTCCTACTCTTCATTGTTGGTGACTGGAAAAAAGTCTGAGTACTGACTTCTGTGGAACTGCTGGTATTGGTTCTTACTACCTTCAGCTACTTAGAGTGAGTTCCCTCCCTGCCTTCTGGAATGTCAGTAGTACACCTTATTCCTTTTGGACAGGTATGCCAATGTCTTCCTGCAGCCCTGTTTACAGATGACATAGCACCCTGGC
This sequence comes from Hoolock leuconedys, assembly GCA_023748175.1. NCBI lineage: Eukaryota > Metazoa > Chordata > Mammalia > Primates > Hylobatidae > Hoolock > Hoolock leuconedys. Next base: position 18,689 of record JAKGGE010001413.1, read on the forward strand.
TACCACAGCTTTATTGTGCAAAGGTGAGCCATGGTCCACCTAGCATGAGTAACTTGCCCACCGAATTATAAGTTGTCCAGTCTTAGTGAAGTTTGCTTTCGATAGAAAGGTTAAAACCGTGGATTTATATGGATTTGTTTTTTTTTTTTGAGACAGAGTCTCAAGCTCTACCAGCCATGAGGTGAAGTCACAGTGTAATCTTGGCTCACTGCAAGCTCTCCGCTACCTCCAGTTCCGCAGCGTTCCTGCCTCAGCCTCTCATTAGTTGGGATTCCACAAGGCACCCGCCACCATGCCGGCTAATTTTTTTGTATTTTTAGGTAGGGAGGCGGGGTTTCCGCGTGGTCTCGATCTCCTGACTTATGTCGTGATCAGCCAGCCTCACGACCTCCCAAAGTCGCTGGGATTACAAGCGTGAACCACTTGGCGCCCGGCCATTGATTTTTGCTATAGCGGGCACTGGGTGCTAAACTGATAATTCCAGTGGCTGGATCACCACTGATAGCCTAAGAGATAAATCTCCACAGGGCAGTGGCTCACACCTGTAATCTTTGGGGATGCTGGTGGGTGATCACTTGGGCCAGGCATTTCCAAGACTAGCCTGGGCAGCATGGCCGAGAAACCCTCTCTACAGAAAATACAAGACTTAGCCAGGTGTGGTGTTGCGTATTTGTAGTCTCAACTACCTGGAGGCTGAGGTGGGGAAAGAGCCTGGAAGTTCAAGGCTGCAGTGAACCATGGTGTGCCACTGCACTACAGCCTGAGTGACAGATCCAGGCCCCTGTCTCCAAAAAAAAACTAAATAAACTCCCTTTATTACCTTTTCTCAATGCTGATTATATAGATTGTTTCTTGGGTTAGTGCATGTTTTTGGGGATAAAGGGGTTAGCATTTAGAATCCCTAGCAGCTGAAATTAAGGTATATGTAAGAGAAAGTCTATATGACTAATGTATTCAGAGATCTAGGTGAGTCCCTCTTTCCACCCCTGCCACTTACCTGTTCTTTTTTGGGCCTATGGATTTGTCAACTATTAAGAAAAACATAGAAAATGGACTGATCCAGCTTACAGCTGGCAATTTCAGTGACATTATGCTGATGTTTCAGAATGCTGTAATGTACAGTAGCTCAGACCATGATGTCTATCACATGGCAGTGGAGATGCAGCTGAGATGTCTTGGAACAGATCCAGGTACTTTGAGGATCCCTTTGTGTTCAGCAAGGATGAAGCCTTCCAGAAATAATCAAGGGAGGATTCATGTGATGCCAAGAAGGGGTTGCTGTGGCTTTTACTTGGATAGCCTCAGGGACACAGTAAGAAAATATAATATTTTGTTCTTATTTTTATTTTCTTTGGTGTGAAAGAGTTGTGATACAATATTCTACCTTTCTTGGGCAATTAATTTGCGAAGTTCATAAAAGTTTTAAATTTTTTTAAAATGTGAATGTATATTTTTAATTACATTAGAATTACCTGGTACATAGTAGGTGATCAGCAAATAAGGTTTTCCTTTCCTTTTCCTGCTTTTATCCTGGTTCGTTACCAAGGTACTTTTTAGGGTGTTGAACTTGGAAGAATGTTGCAAATCTTTTACACGATTTGTCAAATTAAATTGCTGAATGATCTTTGGTTCATTCTAGTTTTATTCTTTCTCTCTGTTTCTGTAGATTGAGTTTGATCTTCGTGAAAAGGTTAGGACTGCCGGATTGCTGGCATTGTAAACTAAAATTAAAACTTAATATAAACTTTGAAATAATTCAAGAAATACTCTTTGACAGAGGGGCCTTCGCCACAAGTTCTATTTACAAATGCTTAAAGTGTACTTAATTTGTCCCTACTAAATCGGGTCTCCATAGCCTACCTGTTTCCTTCTCCCTACAGCAATTCTTGGCCACACGGTTGGAACATGGCTTATCCAGGTACTAGGATCAGTGCTAAAGTCTTAGAGGGAGAGATTCTACCCATAAACAGGATGCTTCAGAGAAGGTGGTGATCAGGAAGGAACCTGTGTACAGTGTTCCAGTAGTAGAAGTCTGAAGCATCCAAGGACCTTATGTTACTACTTGGTATTGGGCTTCCTAGACAATGATATACAGGCCATAGATGTTAGAATGGTGGTGGTTTGCACCCATCTAAACATTGAATAAGCCTATTTGTAACCGAGACCCAGTCACATGGGAGAAATGGTAGTAGAATTGTTCCTCTGGGAGAGTGCTCTCAAGGCAGAAATGGCTTAGCCTGCAGCAGTTGGGGACCATCAGTTTCTGTGCTAGAGGCATAATGGACAGATTGCTTTGGATCTCTTTCCTCTTGTTCTTGAGTTTTTTAAATTTTGTCCTTGTGTGTGTGGTGCTGTGCCGCCTGTCCTGAGGTTTGGGGTGCTTGTGGCTGGGAGGTTTCCTGTGGAACCCACAGTCAGTGTTTGTTTGTCCCTCTAACGGGACAGTGTCCCAATGGGCTCTCCTGCCTTCCCTTCTCTCTCTCTTTGCTTAAGAGTATTGAATGGCTGCAAGGGGTGGTGTTGCCACAAAAGATTCTCAGCTCTTAATGGAGGTGGGTGGCAGAGGAAATCCAACATACAGACTGTGGCAGTGTCTTGAACTTCTGTTTATTGAGGTCAATGAATAAAGCTCTGCTGCATTCCCTGTCTTTGCATGTGTGATTATTATTGGGCTGGGTAGGGACTGTTTTGAGGTCACTGGGCTGAAATGTATTCTAGGGGTGAAAGGACCTAGGATGTACCTACTCGTCATGTCTGACTTCACCTTTACCAATTCTTTTTCTTAACAAATTTAAAATTGGTCAGAGAAGGAGCTGCTAGCTGGCTTTTTTTTTTAACAGTGTTTCTCATAATGGCAGTACTCAGCACATAGTTTTCTCTGTCTCTCCTAAAATTAAGTTTACCAAGACTAATGTAACAAACACTTAGTAAAAATTTAAGCTAAAGAACTCAGTATAGGCTGGGTGTGGTGGTTTTACATCTATAATTCCAACTTACTTTGGGAGGCTGAGGTGGAAGATTGCTTGAGCCCAGGGTTTGGGGCCAGGCCTGGGCAGCGTGGGAGACCCTGTCTCTATAAAATTTAAAGCAACAACAACAAAAACCTACTAGCTGTGCAGCGGAGGTGGATGCATACCTCTGGTCCCCTAACCACAAGCTACTCAGAGGCTAAGACAGGGTATCACTTGGGCCCAGTCCAAGGCTGTTCATGGGTGTGGGGAGATGGACATGGGTGGGAAAAAGAAAAGATCAGGTGGGGGCAGCTCACAAATCCCAACACTTTGGGAGGCTGAGGTGGGCAGATCACCTGAGGTGAGGAGTTGAGACCACCCTGATCAACATGGAAAAACTCCGTCTCTACTAAAAAAAACAAACAAACAAAAAAAACAAATTAGCCAGGTGTGGTGGCATACGCCTGTAATCCCAGCTACTAGGAGAGGAAGCCAGGCAGAGAAATCCCACTTGAACCCAGGGCCGGAGGTTGCCGTGAGCTGAGATTGCACCATTAGAAAAACTCCAGCCTGGGCAACAAAGCCGAGAAACTCTGTCTCAAAGAAAAAAGTGACTAGTGCATCAGTGAGTGGCTGCTGGAATTACAGATAAGCTTAGGAGAGCTAGCCTAAAGACGTTTATTACTTTCCTCCATAAATTAACTGGCTCTGACTCTGTGTTGTTCATTATGGATGAGTGAAGGGTATGATGTGTGGGAAGGGGCATCAAGGCTGAAAACTACATGGTCTTAAGGTCATTGGATAATATCTCTTGGGGGCATTGTTTTCCTTGGTGTGATGGAAGCTAATATAATGAGAGGTTCATTTGTAAAGTTCCTCCAGGGAAAGGAACAAATTTTCTACACCTTTAAAATGTAGATGAACTAATTGTAGCGTTTATATGGCTTCCACTGTCCCACACCATGGGAAGGGGCAATTTTAAGCCTGCCTGTGTGACAGATATCTTGGCCCTCCAGATTTGGAGATCTTAGCCTTTCGGTCTAATTTTAGCAGTAAGATTTAGACTGGTGAATGACTGTCCCACTTCCTCCTTCCTCAAATGCATGGATGGGGAGACCTTCCTAGAGCCTGGGATTCCATCCTGGCCCACCACCTCTTGATTCCACAGGTTGAGGGAATTTGCAAGCTGCTGTCTCCACAGAGACTTAGGTCCTGATAGAAGCCGACTGAGGGCAGTGGCATTTAGGACTATACATGTGGGCATGTGATGGACACAGGAATGACTGAGAGAGATTATCTTTAGCTCCTTCTGTCTTTTCAGGCTCCCACATCCAGCAGAATATACCCTT
>JAKGGE010000428.1:0-22989 GCA_023748175.1 Hoolock leuconedys
TTCCTCCAGGGAAAGGAACAAATTTTCTACACCTTTAAAATGTAGATGAACTAATTGTAGCGTTTATATGGCTTCCACTGTCCCACACCATGGGAAGGGGCAATTTTAAGCCTGCCTGTGTGACAGATATCTTGGCCCTCCAGATTTGGAGATCTTAGCCTTTCGGTCTAATTTTAGCAGTAAGATTTAGACTGGTGAATGACTGTCCCACTTCCTCCTTCCTCAAATGCATGGATGGGGAGACCTTCCTAGAGCCTGGGATTCCATCCTGGCCCACCACCTCTTGATTCCACAGGTTGAGGGAATTTGCAAGCTGCTGTCTCCACAGAGACTTAGGTCCTGATAGAAGCCGACTGAGGGCAGTGGCATTTAGGACTATACATGTGGGCATGTGATGGACACAGGAATGACTGAGAGAGATTATCTTTAGCTCCTTCTGTCTTTTCAGGCTCCCACATCCAGCAGAATATACCCTTCAGGTTTTTATAGTTTGGGAGTAGAGAATGGGGAATTTTTAATTAGTTCAATCAATATTTGTGAGCATATACTATGTTACAGGCAATGTGGATACAGATAGGCATTGGAGAGAAAATGTCAAAGTTCCTGCCTCCTTGGAGTCTGCAGTCAGGAGGCAATAAATATCCACTTATTTGGACAATTTTGTACTCCTCAATATGTGACCAAATATGGGCACATCTTCAATCACAATTTATTGTAAAATAAGAGAATCTTCCAGAGTAGGCCAGGGAGAATAAAATAAATCTAAGAAGAACCAAATTAATTTCGTGTTCTCATTTTATTAAAAGAGACTTTAAGGGGTTGGGTGTGGTGGCACATGCCCCTGTGATTCTAGCACTTTGGGGAGGCTGAGGCAGGATTGGGGGCCCAGGTGTTGAGAAACCAGCCTGGGCAACTGGCGAGACCACTGTCTCTACCGACCAAAAAAAAAAAAAAAACAAGAAAATAAAAACATAAAATATCTTATTTAAAAATAACCCATAAACATTATTTCGTAACTCAACCCTCATGCAGTCAAAACAAAACAAAACAGAAAGAATTGCCCCTAACCTTTAAACCCAGGACAGGATCTTTACAAGGGCAGCCCTTGCAACCCCTCTAGGGAGAAAAGTTGCCATTCTCTGGGTTTCAGCTATAGCAACCTCTCTCCCTGCTTGTTACTTAGTTCTAAGTTCCTGGATCAGTGTGGCATACTAGACCCATTGTCCTTGCGGTGTATGGAGATGGTAAGAAGCTGTAAAGTGTGTTCCTTCTGGTTGTTCTGGTTGCTGGGAGCCTTTCCATCTTCATCACCTTCACAGGCTGGCCTGAAGCTTTACCCCAGCTCATGGTGAGGGTTGCCTATTAATCACCCCATCTGCTCTTACTCACCCGGCCAGGCACTGGTAGTGGTGTTCAGGCATAACAACCCCACCCCATTCTCCTCCCATCTAAGGATAATGGCGATCTCTCCCTCTGGCCAGTGATCCACTTAAACAGGTGTTTGTGACTTGTTCCACAACTAAGAGTAAGTGGGTCAAGGCGGAGCCAGCGAAAGAAAAAGAACCTGCAGGTGTTTCCTTGCCCTTAAAATGAGACTTATGAAAAGAGAGATACTTTTGTATCATACTTTTACCATTTGCATTTGCATGGCATGATAGCAGCGACCTTGCAACTACCTTTAAGCCAGCTGGAGGGATGAAACTGATAAGGCTAGGAGAATGGCAGGGTAGAAGTGGGAAAGAATTTGGGTATGATTATGAATCAAGCTGCTGAATCAACTGACCCTAGAAGTACCCTACTCAAGATGTCTCATTATATATTACTGTATTTATTTTTCCTTTGCTTAAATCAGTTGAGTCAGTATCTTCCAGTATGCATGACTGGAGGCCTCCCTGTCCCACCTGCCTATGTCCACTATCCCCGGGCACCAGAATCTCAGAATGGTGGTCATGGGTAGGTTTCTGTAGCTATTCTCAGGAGAAGGAAAATGACAGGATAAGAGAGACAATACTGGTAATTAGTATTAATTAAATTTTTATTTTGAGATAACTGTAGGTCACGTATGCAGTTGCTTAAATGAGTAAGTCCCTCCGTGTATCCCAGCAGCATTTTCCCCAATGGTAACATCTTGCAAAGCTATAGTACAATATCACAATGTGATTTCTACCCTCCACTGCTTGAGCATCCTGTATATACATTTTATATTTTAGGCTTCATAAGTTCCCTGGATTTAAAACAGTTCTGGCCAGTGTGGTGGCTCATGATCAGCACTTTGGGAGGCCAAGGTGGAGGATCAGGTGTGAGATCGAGACCACGGTGAAACCCAGTCTCTTACTAAAAATACAAAAAAATTAGCGGAAGGCGTGGTGGTGAGCCTGTAGTCCCAGCTACTCGGAGAAACTGGGGCAGGAGGGAATGGGCGTGAACCTGGGTAGACTTGCAGTGAGCAAGATTAGCCCTGCACTCCAGCCTGGGCGTCAAATGAGACTCCGTCTCAAAAAAAAAACCTAGTTTACTTGGATTGAGCTTTGTACTTTTCCAAGGCATTTTCTAGTTTACTATCTCTCTTAGGAGCAAGAACTATCTCTGATAAGTGAACAAACAGATGAACAAATGAAACAAACATCTATGCAATCAGAGTTAAGGGGAGGCTTGAAATAGGCACTGCCACAGGTAACTCTCTAACATTTCCATGGTACAAACTTTGCACTCTCCATCTGGAATGGTGGCAGAGTCCTTGAAGTGTTTTTCCTCTCTCAGCCAGTCCCCACCACTACTATAGTTGATCCCCTTCTTGTCAAGGACAGAGTTGGTTCTGGAACAGGTGATTTCAACATCATGGTGAGTGAGTATTATGGAAGCTGGCAAGCACTGTATAAGAGGATTCTTTTGTGCTCATCACCTCATCGCATAAAGGGTTTTTTTTTATTTTGTGATGATTTCCATGGAAATCTCATGGGCTCACTGGAAAATTACAAAGCAAGAATTAACAAATAAAGATAAGAGATGGGCAAAGTTATCTGTTGGACACCTCTATGATTGGGCATTCCTTGTCCCCTTGCTGCTCTCAGCCTAACCCCACAGGGCAAGGTGAGGGGTCAACCCTAGTGGGTGGGAGGATAATCCAGACTTCTTGAGTAACATCCAGTGTGGGGTTAGACACCAGCTCTCTGAGTTGCCTGGGAAGGTCAGCTTTCAGCACCTGAAGGCACTGGGGTCCATGGAGGGCTTGGTCTCATGGGCAGTTTGGGCCAGACCTCTCCTGTGGGGATGGGTTGGGGGGGCCTCCCAGGTGCCAATTAGTAATTATCAGGCAATGCAGGTGGAGCCACCTAGGTCAGTTGTTGCCAATCCTGGTTGTGGCAGTGTACATTTTATTCATCTTCAGATCCCCAGCTCTTTTACAGCCACAATATGATAGGTATATGAGCAATGTGTCTGATAATGTAATGATTAAGGATGTGCTTTTGTGCCAATTAAAACAAGTAATTTTGGTTTTGCTCATGGAAGGAGGGAGGCTAATAATAGACATTGTGCCTACATTTCTTAAATCCCTGAAGGAGCCAATTGTATTCTGCCCCTACTTTTTGTAAAACCTCTCTGAAGAGTCCACAACTCTATGAGGAGGCTTCCTGGTTCAAGCAATATTTTTTTATTGAGCTTTTTACCTCTTTTCCTTAGCACTGGCCAATAAAATGGCCAGTGTCTGGGATTGTTATACTAGCACTGGGACACTCCCATCAAAATCTGATAGGACTTGAACGACGTTGGAAAGTAACACTTAAACAATTAAATTAATTAATTAATTAATTTATTTATTTTTTTGAGATGAGTTTGCTCCTGTTGCCCCGAGCTGGAGTGCAATGTGGTGTGATGTTGGCTCACTGCAGCCTCTACCTCCCGGGTTCAAGCGATTCCCCTGCCTCAGCCTCCCCAAGTAGTTGGGATTACAGGCATCGCCATCGTACCCCTGGCTGAATTTTTTTTTTTTGTATTTGTAGTGAGGAGGCAGGGGTTTTCACCATGTTGGCCAATGGTCTCAAACTCCTGACCTCAGGTGATCCAGCCCACCTGACCTCACAGGTGCTGGATTACAGGCATGAGCCACAGCCCAGCCAACAATTTTCTTTAGGGAATGTTTCTTATCTCATCACTGCTGAAAAAGTCCTTTTAAGACTATTTCCTCCTCCACAGAATCCTGTTCTGAAGATTTTTTGTTTATAAATACATATTTTTTGTTAAATAATGTAAATCTTCCCAAGAGGAAATCAAGGAGTCAAAATTTTTTTTAAACTAAAAGTATCCTTGAGGCTGTATTTTAAGTAAACAAACAATTATCTTTAAGTTTCCTAAAACTTAAAGTTTCAGGAAAACTTCAGTTTCAGTAAAACTGAAAATAACTAGAATTCTCATCCTTTTCTGCCCTGGCTTCCCTCCCCACCCTGCAGCCCCCAGACACTGGTTATTACTTTCCTCAGCTGTTGGGTTCTGGGTGTTCTGGGTTTGAAACTAGGTTCCAGAGCACCGGGCAGACAGAATAATTAACAAGAAACCTGTGTGGATTCTCCCTGGGTTTTGCTGTCATTATCCTCCTTGCTGTTAATGGGTCTTTTACTGTGGCAGTTATCCCTCACCCTCCAGAGTCTCCCAAACTAGGGGCCAGTTAGCCACCAGCTTTGCCTGAATAACATCAAAGAGGCAATAAGCAAGTTAGCACTTAGAGCAACACCTCATAAGGAACTGTCTCCTGAGATGTAGAATAAGTCACTTGTCTCTTTAAATGAATCTGTTCACCATGGTTTTGCTTGATTCCCCGTCCTGGGATGCTGCTTTAAGATGGGGGAAAAATTCTTGAACAAAACATAAAATAACAAATGTTACTTTAACAAGTTATTTTATTACTTTCATGCATTGCCACAGCACTGTTTGGGAAGATTAGAATCAATGGGAGTTTGGAAATCTGACCTTGGCTGGTGGAAGAATAGAAAGTCTGGTTCTTAATTTCCCATTCAGGTTCTCAGTGGTCCAGGGGAAAAACAGTTTGCTCAGTTTCACTTTTCTCCATTTTAGCTCTCCTGAATGCCGGTGCCTGGGCATTTGCTGCCAGGATCCGCTGGTGCATTCGACTGCCATTCAAGGGAAACAGCCCTCTCCACACTGCCGCACTTGGAGTTTGTCTTACAGCACATAAAACAGGTGGAAGGACATTCTGCCTTTGAGTTCTGCTGGCATGTCTTATATGCTTCTGTTGTCCAATGCAAGAATGACAAAAATCTTTTGTGTATGTTTGGGGGTGGAAGATCAGATATAACTAGGAACAACAGTTAACTTATTTGTTCAGGTAGGTGGGGCAGCTGTTATAACTCAGGCAGCAATAACTCAACATGGCTCTGCTGCTGGGATGGATTGATAGAAACTTTGGACAAATGTCAAAGGAAAATTATGTTCTCATGAGACTGTTAGATATACTATGGATCAACTTAAAGATAATCAAATATTAAGCTAGACTCTGTAAGGAAGTACAATAAGCATATTAGGTAAAACTAGGATTGTGTTTACACTTTCATTTCTAAACATCTGCTTTCAGTGAGAGTCATTGGTATCTGCTGGCAAAATTTGAATTGACACAGGACTTACAATCTGTAGCTACAATTGAGACAGGATTACCTTTTTTAAGTGCTGACACTCACAATCTTCTTTAAACTAACAATTTAGTCAACTTCATGATGGAATTCTAAATTCTAATCTGTGAACACCATTATTTGTCCTTTAAAAGACTTTACCCGTGCTTAATTTTAGTCTTGACGCATTGTGTGTACACACATAAACAATCTTTTTTATTTTTATACAAAGAAAAGATTGTTAGTATTCAAATGGTAGTTATTTACACTAAATTAGGTTTACACTTCAGTGAAGATAAAATGTGACTAACTGAAATAAGTAATTCCTGGAAAGAGAATTCTCAACACTGTCCATTAAATCTCAAGATTCCTAAATCTTATTAATGTCGTCAGTTTAAAAAAATAGTTCAGCTGAGCGCAGTGGCTCCATATGTAATTCCAACACTTTGGGGCCGAGATTGGATCTGAGGTCAGGAGATCAAGACCATCTGGCCAACATAGGTAAAACCCGTCTCTACTACTAAAAATACAAAAAGTGCTTGAGGCGTGTGGCACACACCTGTAATCCCAGCTACTCGGGGAGGCTGGGGTGGAAGAATTGCTTGAACCCAGGGAGGGTGGAGGCTGCAGTGAGCGAGATCGCACGCTTTGTGCTCCGGTATAGACAGATGGAAGATCTGAGAAAATAGTAAACTCCATGGACTAAATCAAAATATATCAAAATAAAATTAATATAATCAGAACAAATTGTGACATGGGTTAGTGATTCTGTTGTCATATCAAACTCTGTCAAATGTTGCCAGCCTAGGTACGGTTTTACATTTTCAATTTTGGGCATTAAATTGATAGCTGAGTTCTGGGTTGGCTCATCTATTCTCCTATCCTCCTATCCTGAGCTGCGGCCCGAGGCGCACCGCGTGTTTCGTCTCTTTCGTCATTTTGCTCACCCGGGTTGCAGATTCAAGGCCCGGCATTTTCAATGTTGTGCCTGACAGCCAATCTGGTCTGTCCTGCTCTGCGGCTGCCAGTCTTCTCTGTCCTCCTGGTACACTTACCAACAGGCCCAAGCAGCCTCTGCAGTTCTGCTGTTTAGCACCACAACTGATGCCTCAACAACTCCTGTGGTGTCTTCCTGCATCCCCGTTTTACTTCCATTAAGATGACCCCAAATCTCTGGCCACGTGCCTGCTGCCTCTCTTGGCAGCTCTCAAACTCACCTGCTGGCACTTCCATATACCCACATAAAGCCAAACCACAAGGTAAACTCATGGCCCTACCACACTGGCTTTTGGTTATTTCTCTAACCCCTTGAGGGCATGGCACTGATACTTGATCTTGCTGGGACTCCTTCCTTAAGAATTTTCCCCTTGCCTTGGGGTGGGGAACACCCCCTACGTTCCTGCTCTGGGAATGGACGGTGATGGGGCTGACTCCTGCCTCCCTGTTGCCTTCTCTTACCACACCTCTGAGTCGGAGGGCCATCCCGTGGGTTCCCCAGCCTGGCTCAGATTCCACTAGAATGCTTTTCGTTACCACCCTTATCTGTCCTCCACAATTGCAGCACTTTTTTTTTTGACTGGGTTGACAGTGTTTCCTTTGCTGGGCTTTTAGGTGAAAAATGTCTACAGACCAGAGTAGATGTGTGATTGGTGTAAGAGGAAAAGAAATGAAACTTACTGTGAGGCAAAGAGGTATGGGAAAGGTCAGATGAGAGAATCTAAGTAGGAATATTAGTAGGAGTAAAGTAGGAATGAATAGAAGTGAAATAGAAAGACTTAGGGGATGGGAATATGGGGAATGAAATTGTGAAGATATTAGAGATTATCCTTGACCATGAAATCCAACCTACTCAGAACCTTGACATTGACTGGTTACATACCCTACACACTTAACATACTTTAACAACCCATTTTATTTAATAGATAAATGTCCTAGAAAAATTAATGAGAATAAAATTAAGGGAAGGAAGTTTCCTAATTCCTTAAGCCATAATCAGTGAAGGAGATCCATGGAGGTAAGGCTGATGTCCACGTGATCAAGAGAAAAAACAACCCTCTAGCTTTAACATGAATTTTAAACATAATTTTATCATATCCCAAAAACATGATACAATTGGTGTCTGTGAGTGCAAACACATCTTGAGAAACAGTGCTAAAATGTTACATGCTAGGATGGTTTTTCACAAAAGTAGATTACTTCTTTTTTGAAATAAGACAGTATGGGACAACTCCCCAGCAATAAGTGGGATTACTCCCTCCATGACAAAAGAAAGAAAGGAGGAAAAGGTTATTCAAAAGGCAAAAGTCATTACAAATAGATACATTATTCATATAAATTTATATTTTAGAAAGGGAATATTGGTTAAAAAGATATTAAATGCCTGGGCAATCACTAAAAATTTATTTTATAGCTCTAGCACACATGTGTTGTCTATATCCCTAGTCACACTTTTTAAATTGGCTTCAAGCATAAATGATGGTTTAAAAAGGGTACATGAGCCGTTTCTTTTTTTGAAATTACAGGACCAAGCGTTCCTAACAGTGGGAGGAGGATGAGGGAGGTGGGTTGGGTGTGGCGTCCTTTGTGTTACTATAAAGCTCTCAATGTTGCAGGAACATTATATTTTTGATTACATAACTACTTTCCAGACCACTTAATTATTTGTATCTGTGATCAGATCAAAAACCTCTAAAATTTGATTGTTATTGTTGTTTCCTGATAAAAGATTGAGAGGTTCCCATTCCAGCAGGAGTAGCTTAAAAATAAAAAGCTACATCAAAGATTGAGGAGGATTCTGCAGCTTGCAGCTTTAGTAAAGGGCCCTATTCTTATAACAGAAGGACCAGGAATAATTTAAAAACTGCGGAAATAATCTGCACAGTTCTAACTGGTATGCCTACATCAGTAGTCCTTGTGTTCACCTACATAGAGGGGTCTCTCTAGTAATGCCCCTGAATCTCCATGGCACAGATCATGGAAGTGGATCTATTTCACACCACAAAAGCAATATCATAATCAGGAGGGCCTATCAGCAAGGGACTCAGAGTAAATAAAGTATAAATGTGAACAAAATGCACAATGTAGGCAAAATTACAGCTGGCTATATAATAAGCTAAATAGTTAAGTATACTCTGTGTCTGAAATGGGTACTCATACACCATGTACTTTCTTCGCAACATATCATAATGAAATTTGTTCATACAAGAAAGTAATGAAGCATGTGAACTAGAATAAATTTTTGAGTCTTTATAGTTTTTTTTATTTTATGATGTCACAGATCATTGAAAATTAGCATAAGGACATCTGGTCCAACTGATTCGTTTTATTTTTATTTTATTTTATTTTTTTTTTATTTTATTTATTTATTGAGACAGAGTCTCACTCATTGCAGGCTGGAGTGCATTGGCATGATCCTGGCTGCAGCTTCAAACTTCCCAGGTTCAAGTGGTCTCACTGCTGTAAGCCTCCTGAGTAGCTGGGATTACAGGTGCATGCCACCAGCCATTTTGTATTTTTTGGTTGGGGTCAGGGTTTACCATGTTGTAGGCCTGGTCTTGGTCCTCCGACCTCAGGTGATCCGCGCCCCCCTTGGCCTCCCAAAGTGCTAGTATTACAGACTTCCAGCCACTGAGCCTGGCCAACTGATTAATGTATAGATAGAAAATTGAGGCCTAAAGTTAAAATAAACTGCTTGACAGCAGAGTCAGGACTAGACCTACAGGGACCATTAAATCCTAGCATCAAACCTCTCTTTCTCTCACACTTATCTCAGCCTAGCTGCTTAGTAATCACATTTACTGGTCTTCATAACATATAGAAGAACTTTGGGTCATTGCTGAATAGCTTAGATTATTTTATTTTGCTTTTTTGTTTTGTATTTTTAGGTTCAGGGATGCATGTACAGAGTTTGTTATATGGGTGGGCATGTATTGTCACAGGGGTTTTTTTTTTTGTACAAATAATTTTGTCCTTGGGTAATAAACATGGTACCTGATTGGTATTCTTTTTGTGATTCCCTCCCCTCACCCCCACTTCCCCTCGAGCAAGGCCCCAGTGTCTATTCAGTTTCCCACTCTCAAGTATCAAGCCAATGATTTCGCTTGTTCATTTCAAGCTCCACTTATAGAGGTGGGAACAGTTAAATATCAGTGGCAGTTTTGTTTCATATGTTAGTTTTACTTAGACTAATGGCCTCCAGCTCCATCCATGTCCCTGCAAGATGAAATCTATCATTCTTTTTTGGCTGCATGGGATTCCATGAGTATATATATACCATATTTTATTTATCCAGTCTACCATTGATGGACATTTAGATTGATTCCATGTCTTTGCTATTGTGAATGTTTGCAATGAACATAAACATACATATGTCTTTGTATAAACTATATAATAAATTCTGAAAATATGCCTTTTTCTTAATCTGTTTCTTCATATTAAACAGATGAGATTAAAGTGCCAGCTGCATTCAAGAAATTGTCTGCAATCCCTTCATTTTCTCAGTAGATGTAAGAATTTTTATGTGGCCAGACTGTGCAGTGAATAAGCAAGAAACGCAGGAAAACTGAGCTTCAGGTGTATAAATTAAAGTGTGAGCAGACTTATAGTAAATGCTTAGCATTACTATATTTAAAAAAAAAATAAATGTAGCATTTAAATCTAAAATAAAATGTTAGGTAAAAAAGTAGCAAATTGCAGAGGCTATGTAGGTTTAAGTATTGAATCCTGTCTTCCACTTGGTGAAGATAGCTGAGATCAAACTCTCTCCACAATCACCTGAGATTCTTAATCCTTTCCCCTTCTGCAGAGAACTCTGTGAATTAAGGTACATGATATGAGTGTCTCAATCCTGGATCCATAATCTTATATTCTTGCTTCCCCTCATTTTATTTGGATATTTAAAACAATGTATTCTTTAACTCATGTATGTCTTTCCTGATAATGTAGACTTGATATTTAAATTCTGCTTTCCAGACTTCAGGTTCTGTCACCTACACCAAGTTCTGTATTTGGTTTACTCTATTTGTAGTTTGTAGGGAATCAAAAATATGTCTATAATTTGCGGCTGCTGTTTGAATTGAGTTTGTTCTTCTGATTCCACCATTCATTAGTTTCCTTAAGCAGATAAGTAAATCAGTTATATAATATTTATTATATCACAGTGAATACTAGCTAGGTATATACAATTGTATTTGTGTTTAGGGGAGCATCTTAAACTTTGAACCATTTTATATTTAAATTTCTAGGAATTCCTTTCTTCTGATGGAATGATTTGGGGGGGCTAAGGTAGGAATTTTTTAAAAACAATGGCTCATTCAAAATTTATCCTACTCCAACCAAGCAAATGAAAGGGGCATGTAAAGAGAAAAGATAAAATGGGGCCATTTGGGCCTTGAGAAGGAACTGAGAACACAGAAGAAAGCAGTGGGTTTAGGGTGGAAATAAACTAAAAGAAGGCAAGATGAAGAAAAAATGTACCCTAAATAGACAAATTGCAAACGCAAACTGAGGTTAAGTTTCTAAATTATAGTCAGTCCCAAGGTTTAGATGCAGTAGGAATGGTTTTCTTTTTTTTTTTGGAGACAAGCTTTGTGTGCTCAGGCTGGTGTGCAGTGGCATGATCACTGCAACCTCAACCTCCTGACTCAAGCAGTTCTACTCCCACCTCAACCCCTCTTGAATAGCTGGGACTACAGGTGTGCTTCCCTGCACTTGGCTAATTTTGTGTATTTTAGTAGAGATTAGGGTTTCTGCATTACCCAGGCTGGGGTGCTGGGAACTCCACAAGCTCAAGTGATCTGCATACCTCAAGCCTCCCAAAGATGTTGAAGATTACAAGTGAGCCTACATACCCTGATGGAGGTTCTAACTTTAAGATCCCTCACTGCAAGAACCGGTTCTACTACTCTGTGGCTACAATTCCTCTTTTTTCTTCTATTCACTAGCCGTTTTGGGGCACAGTGACATTTCTCAGAGGTTAAGAAAGCTATCAGCAATGTAGTTTCTGCTTTTCCAAAGGAAAACACTACCATATTCCTGTCTAGTGGTAAACTTTCTTTTACTTTAGCAGGATTATTTCATTTATAGAACTCTGAAAATGGTAGCTATGAAAATGGCAAGATGTCACAAATGAAGAATTTTGTTTCCGATTTAAAAAATTGGAATAGGAAATGATAGGATGTTAAGAAAATAATAAATGTTTCCCTTCTCTCCTTGGCAAATCAAATGCCCAGTTATCAAAGAATGCAAGAAAATATTGCCTACATGAGCAAGAACTGTTTCTAAATAAAATGTATCTGGCATGTAAATGCTGCATCAGTTCTAATTAAGAATTCTGTAAATAGAAGCATTTTGCTCTCCCATCTCCTGTTTTCATTGCAAAACTTCCATCAGAATGAGTGACTGGTGTGAAGCAGTGGAACCTTGAGAGTGGCTACTGTAGTTAACCATACCGTGAATTTTTTATTTCATGCTACACCATCATTTCTTGTTTTAGATGTGTCTATTTCCTTTTGAAATATGACACTAAGTACCTCAAATGAAATTTAATAATGTAATGGTAATTGTGAAATTAATGACTTGAATATTACTCACAAATTAGGCCTTAATCTAAGGATGGAAGGTTGTGAATAAGCAACATTAAAAATACAATAAAGAAAATATTCAATCTTGCCTAATTCATTTTTTAAAAAATCATAGTTTTCAAAACGCAAGGTAGATCCTTTTATTCAGTACAAATTTTGATTTAGGAAAGGATTTATATAGATATTAACACTTAGATTTGAAATTTAAGCAGAAAGTATCTCTCTGACTTCACCCAAACTGTCAACAAATAAAATACATTATTTCAAATGTAAGGGCTGTAGAGAAGATCGTTCATTGGAAATGTATATTTTATTATTATTTTTTAAAGGTTCAAGCCTTTGAAACAATGCAAGACTTGCTACTGAATGAGCGAATGAAAATGAACTTAAAATTTCTTTTAAATAGCTTTTTTAAATCAAAATAGTAAAGCGAGTTCACTTAGAAAAAGTAGAAAATATAAACAAAAGAATAAAATGCCCACTAAAATTTCCTCCATACTTTGGTTTATATAGTTCTAGAAATTCTTCTTAATCCATGGAATATATATATATAATTTTTTTGAGATGGAGTTTTGCTCTCTTGTTGCCCAGGCTGGAGTGCAATGGTGTCAACATGTCACAGCAAACTCTGCCTCCTGAAAAGCTTCAGTAATTCTCCTGCTTCAGCCTCCCGAGTAGCTGGGATTACAGAATAGCCTGCGCCCGGCCCCAATTTTGTATTTTTTGAGTAGAGGCGGGGTTTCTCCATGTTGGTCAGGCTGGTCTCGAACTCCGACCTCAGGTGATCTACCCACTTCAAACTCAAGTATGGTGGGATTATAGGCGTAACCACTGTTGACGATTATATAATTTTTAAGTAAAGATCTTGCAGACATAGTTTGTGCAATTTGTTTTCCCCTTTGTGTTATGAACAGCCTGTATACTCAGTATATATTTATCTGTATGTCATTTAAAAAGATGCATAGTATTCCATCATCTGGATATGCTATGCTTTATTTAATAAACCCTTGCTGTTGTATTTGCTATTATAATCAATGCTTTTGAGTAAATCATTTTACATTCTTTTTTTAAATGTAGGAAGAATAAAGTGAATAACCATATATTGTGCATTTAAAATAATTCTTGAATTGTGAAATACAACATAGCAGTACAGAAAGGTACATGGGAACTTACGTATATACTTTTTAACAGTTATAAAGTGAAAAAACCATGTATCTACCACCCAGGTCAAGAAACAGAACATTATTGGTCCCAAGAATGCATTCCATCCCCTTCTTGATTACAGTCCTCTTTTAGGAGTTTGATATGTCTATCAAATTATTCCTAGACATGTATTCATTTACATTCCTGCAAGCACTACATAGCTGACTTTGTTATTATTTATTTATTTATTTATTTATTTATTTTTTGAAGCGGAGTTTGCTCTTGTTGCCCAGGCTGGAGTGCAATGGTCCTATCTCCAGCTCACTGCAACCTCTCTGCCTCCTGGGTTCAAGTGATTCTCCTTCCTCAGCCTCTCGGTAGCTGGGATTACAGGCATGTGCCACCACAACTGGCTTTAATTTTGTATTTTTTTAGTAGAGATGGGGTTTCTCCATGTTGTGGTCCAGGCTGGACTCAAACTCCCAGCCTCAGGTGATCTGCCAGCCTCGGCCTCCCAAAGTGCTGGGATTACAGGCGTAAGCCACCGCACCCGGCCCATAGCTAATTTTTAAAAGCCTACGAAACAGCAATCTAAAAATAGTTTTTGTTCATGATAAGTAAAAATGAGATTATGTATACAAAATGGAGATTCTAAGGGAAATATGAAAAGACTGGAAACTAGGCTGGCTGTGGTGGCTCATGCCTGTAATCCCAGCATTTTGTGGTCCGAGGTGGGTGGATGGCTTGAGCCCAGGAGTTCAAGACCAGCCTTGGCAACAGGACAAAATCCTATCTCTACAATAAATAAATAAATAAATAAATAAATAAATAAATAAATAATTAGCCGGGCATGGGGTCATGTGCCTGTAGTCCCAGCTACTCAGGAGGCTGAGGTGGGAGGATCACTTGAGCCCAGAAGGATGAGGCTGCAGTGAGCTGTAATCAAGCGAGCCCACTGCACTCCAGCCTGGGTGACAGAGTGAGACTCCATCTCAAAAAAGAAACAAAACAAAACAAAACAAAAATAAAGAAAGAGTGAAAGGAAAAAAGAAACTTATATATATAAATGGTGGGAATCAAAAAGTGTCATCTCTCAAATGAACCTGAGCAAAATTGAGTCTCAAGTTAAGCTGAGACTTCTTTTCTTTAAGCTTATTTGCCACCATTGATTCCCTGGCATCCTTAGAAATTTAGGTGGTTTATAAAGAGGATGCCTCAACATTTTCCCTTCCTGAAGTATGCACTTGAACTGTAATTTTTGGGTGAAGTGGATAAGAATCAAGATTTATAGTAACTAAAGTAGGCTTTCATAGACACAGGAAAAAAGCCTACAAAACCACATCTCAACAGTATAGGAGATTCTAATTATGTGCAATAACAACTAATACATTAAAATACTGAGTTTGGCGGAGAAGGAGTTAGCCGGAAAATGGCCTCTGGTATGGCCGATCATTAAATGAGAGAGGAATGCGTACAAGAGATAAGACAGGTACAATGCTGAAATTCCTATGGGTTTTCTCCGTTTTTTGCTGAGTGAATAACAAACAGTTTATCAGGATGCTGCTTTTAGCTGCATGAGATTCCTAACAGATGTGTAAAGACGTGTCCCCCCATGCAGCTACAAACTTTGTACCCGTGATGCTTCTGCAGCTTTTCCTTAACTCTTTTTTGCCAAATCTCTCTCCTCAATGTGGCTCAGACTCTCCCAGACCATCACTACTGTGTACTCAGATGAAGGGGCCATCCAAAATGGTCGCCCTGAAAACCCTGTAGAACTGCAGCTAGGATGGTGTTAAATGGGAAATACAGATAAAGTCAGGCAGCAGGCATGATGGCTTATGCCTGTAATCCCAGCACTTTGGGAGGCCAAGGCGGGTGGACTGCTTGAGGCCAGGAGTTTGAGACCAGCCTGGCCAAATGGTGAAACTCCATCTCTACTAAAAATACAAAAAAAAAAAAAAAATTAGCCAGGCGTGGTGAATTGCATGGCTGTGATCCTAACTACCTGGGAGGCTGAGACCTTACAAAATTACTTGTTGGGAGGTGGGTTACAATGAGCTGAGGTCAGCTACTGCATCTCTAGCCCTCGGGCAGAGGAGACCTTGTCAGAAGAGAGAGAGAGAGAGAGACAGACAGACAGACAGACAGAAGAGAAAAGAAAGAAAGGGAGTCAAGGGCTTTGAGTATCAACAGCTCTATCAATTTACTAACTGTCGAGACTTAGACCAAGGTAACTTCCTAGCTCATTTCCCTCTGTAAACTAAGTATTATAATTTAGTCCGTAATATTTATTGTTACTCTGCAAAAGTATTGTGCTAGACAACAATGATATTAAAATGGCTAAGGCACAATATCTAGCGTCCAGGGTACATAGTCTAGTGGGGAGACAGACTTAAGTCATTACTAGCCAGGGGTGGTGGCTCACTCTTGTAATCCAAGAACTTTGGGAGGCCAAGGCAGGCAGATCACCTGAGATCAGAGGGGTTTGAGACCAGCCTGGCCAAGGCAGCAAAACCCCATCTCTAAAAAAAATACAAAAAAATGAGGCTGGGTGTGGCACATGCCTGTAGTCCCAGCTACTTGGGAGGCTGGGGCAGGAGAATGGCTTGAACCCGGGGAGGTGGAGGTTGCAGTGAGAGCTGAGATCAAGCCACTGCACTCCCAACCTGGGAAGAGAGCAGGCCCATCTCAAAAGATCATTACCATTTAGGCCAAATGCATTGTGGAATTTCTGGTGTCTAAGGACAGGATAGGACAGGATTTGAAAGTGGGCCGCTAGGAAACATCTTAAAGGGATTCAAAGTCATCATAAAACACCCTAGCACACTCCCACATCTGTAATGGGAACTCCACTAATGTTAAGTTGTTTTTATCCTAGTACATTCTTTGCAACAGGGCAAGCATTTTAGTACTGGACAATATCAAAGTTGTAAAAGTATATGGAAATCTCTTCAGGGAGATAAACTCCTGCATTCTTTAAAAATGAATGTTACAAACTGATATACTCAGGAAACTGTCCATTACTCTCTAGAGCCTGAAATTTAACAAGTTTTCTTAATCAAGATGGTTTTGCTTTTTTCAAGATTCTACTTTACAAACCCTAGGGAGTCATGAAGGGAAATACACAAAAAAACTGAGATGGAGAAAAAGAATGCGACCTCAGTCAAGATTTTCTCAAGAACTTCAGCCTTTTCTCTTGACCAATTACATAACTGTTTAAAATGTGTTATGCATGTTTTTTGGAAAATTTTCAAGATAAGACAGGAGGTACAAAGTTTGTAACTCTAGGTGCTAAATCCTTACAATGAATAAAGAAAATGGGTTTCTAGCTAATTTGGAAGTACTTGACTTAGCTGTCATTCCCCATTGCCACCCTTGTCAATCAAACTAACCAGTTATTCTGCTGATCCTAGATCTGGCCTCAGAACTTTAACAAAATTAATTAGGAAGGGAGGCACTATCAACATAAAGTTGCGGTAGATGCACTGGAAGTGACATGGGGGGGGAGGAGACAGTGGGATGTGATGAAAAAGAATAAGTTGTTGTTAATAATGGCGAGGTAGGGGACACAGACACATTGATATAGAAGGTGATATACCTGGTCATTTAGGGTTCATCTTATTTCCTGGGGCACAGCTGGGTCTCTTTTTCCCAGTTGCCAAGCAGAAGGAGTCTCAGCTGGAGCCTGAGGAAGAGGCAGTGTGAGGTTTGTGGAGTCTGGGGTGGCTCCGCATAATCCCAGCACTTTGGGAGGCCGAGGCAGGAAGTAGGTCCTGGGTCAGGAGTTGAGACCAGCCTGACCAACATGGTGAAACCCCTGGCTCTACTAAAATCCAAAAAAAAGTGGTGTGGTGGCAGGCACCACTGTAATCCAAGCTACTTGGGAGGCTGGAGACAAAGAGAATCACTTGAACCTGGGAGGAGGAGGTTGCAGTGAGCGAGATATAAGCCATGGCACTCCAGCCTGGGCAACAGTGCAGAGACTCCATCTCAAAAAAAAAAAAAAGAATAGGTGGGGTTTAAGGAAGGTATACTCTGGGGAAAATATGGGAAATTCAGGAAAGACAAGGAAGAAGAACCCTGTCAAAAGCACTGTTTCCATTTTGCAAATAGCCCCAACTAACTTTGATATAGCAGATCACACCCTTTCCTCACCCTCTTCCACTTTTTGGCTGAGACATAGGTGGTTGAATTGTACACAAGGGCCTGGGATACCTCCTTTACTCTATTTTGTTTTATAGTCACTTGCATATGTGTCTTATTTTCTCCTACTAGATTGCAAATCTTTAGAGGCAGAGTATATC
Source organism: Hoolock leuconedys (assembly GCA_023748175.1). Lineage (NCBI taxonomy): Eukaryota > Metazoa > Chordata > Mammalia > Primates > Hylobatidae > Hoolock > Hoolock leuconedys. The sequence continues at coordinate 17,650 of JAKGGE010000428.1, forward strand.
TCACTATCATACGTGTCCTCTATAATGGTGACTGAGACAAATGTGTGTAAATAATGGACATTAAAATATTTTGCAGTTGAACTTGAATCTGCATGCTACTCTGCATACAATGTCTTGAATTCATTCTCATCCTGTAAAACATCTCCAGCCTTCCCATGGTGCTGTCTCTCCAAATTGGCACAATGGGGTTCATCTAAATGGCTGACTCCCTATACTCCCACCTGGTCTACAAGGCAAACACAGGCTTTACAAAATGCAGGTGCTCCCCTTTACTAATGTAGCACTTCTCCAATTGCCTTGGTGAGAGAGGGGAGTGTCTTATATAGACCTTCTCATGGAACCCGTGGAAGGGGAAGGGTACAGCAGTACAGTTTAACATTCTTATCTCCCTAAGTCCCTTGGATTACTTTCTCCACATGATGCCAGGAAAGCTCTGGCATCTCAGCTGTATTAAATGTAGGCTGTATTTGGGTCCAAGTTTCAGTCAATGCACCAATAAATTGTAAGAGCCACCTTCGCTGCCGACTACTTGTGAAATCTGGAATCTCTACTTAGGTAAACATAGGAAGCTGGCTCTATCATTTTGCTCCTCCTTGGTCTAACACCCTTAGGATATATTTGGTTCACCAATATGTGTTAGCAAGTCTTGAAGATTTTTTTAGGTGTCAGCTAGCGTTCTTCCTGGGTCATAGTGTGTACCTGTCCCTGTGGGGCATGCTGAGATGTAACTGTGTTCCTGGTCTAAGTGAGCGTGGCAGTGGTTATGATAGGTCTTGAGAGGAACATCCTTTTAAGGATTCTGCAGTGAGGTTATCACGAGTTTTCAGGCAAAGGTTAGTCTCAGAAGACAGCTACTTTCCACCCGAATAGTAAACTTAAGTTGCCAGGAGTTTCAAGACTGTCAGCATCATCTGGGTCCAGAGGGCAGCTTGTTCAGTACCGGGTCTCCTGTGCTTAGTCAATTACATAATGTGCCATACCGCACATTACGTAAATAAATTCATATAATATATCCTCTCCTCTCCCACCTACAGCATGGTAAATGCAAATATAAATTCCATCTTCAGCAATTCCAGCAGCCCTGTGAAATTTAGTGCTTGATTTTTCCAACAGTATAAGCCCTATGCCTGCAAGAACTAAAAGGTTCTTTTTAGTTCTGGTCATGGTCTGTGACTTGAGCTGAGAGTTGAAGACATAGGTTGTCATTTTCTACCTACAAGTGTGAGGGCACTCAGAAGATCTATCAACCTACCGCTGTCCTTCCTTATTGTCATCTTCATTGCCTAATTATCCAAATGCATGCTGCTGAGGCAGTGCCTTCAGATTGGCATGTCATCACAATCAACCACAGATGGTAGTAGTCGATCAATTGCCATGCCCACCTGCATGCCATGGATTTCCTAGCATCTAATTTCCCTCTGAGGAAGAGCTCAGCCAAGGGAATGAAGCCAAACCAATTCTCAAATTTTATCTTAGTTGTCCATCTCTGGGACCCTCTGATACCAATGCTGTATCAACCAGGGTCCTTCCAAAGAGAGAAACCACACTGCGTTTTGAACACGAGGTTAAGTATAAAGAATTACCACTTATAGGCTGGATGCAGTGAAGCATGCCTGTAATCCCAGCACTTTGGCATGCCCGAGGGCAGGTGGATCAGTTGAGGTCAGGAGTTTTGGGGCAGCCCGGCCAGCATGGGTGAGAGCCAGCATGTCTCTATTAAAACTCTAAAGTTCTAGCGGGCATGGTGGCATGTGCCTGTAATCCTAGCTACTGGGAGGCTGAGGCAGGAGGTGCTGGGTTCGGAGGCAGAGGCTGCAGTGAACAAGATGGTGCTACTGCATTCCAGCCTGGGTGACAGAGAGAGACTCCATCTCTCAAAAAAGAATTATCACTTATAACAGAGGAGAAGTAAATAAAAAAAAGGAGGGAGATGGCTGGAGGTGAGGAAGGAGAAACAAATTCTAAGAACACAACATAGAATAGCAGATATGGGGCAGCCACTTACATGGGGATGAGACTCTCATTGGCGAGTTCAGTGACTCAGGCTCATTGAATGTCAGAGAATTTTACTGAGGGTGCAAAGCTGGCCAAGAAGGGGCATGGGGAAGCCATTCATGGGGGGTGTTATACCAGTGGCACTAGTGGTACTCAGTGCAGAGCCACTTGACGGTGCTCCAGGGGAGAGAAGCTCTTCATGGCAGTTGCCTGCAAGGATTACCTGAGGACCTGGAGAGAGTTAGTGCGTGGAAGGTTACTACACACTGTTGGCCACTGGGCACTGGAACTGGGTGCTACAGAGCCACATGCACTGTAACAACCTGCCTAAAGACACACTACACTGTACAGATAGAGATTTCTTTTTTCTAGTGTCCCCCCAATGCTCTATACTGACAGAAGCAATGTCATGCCTGCTGGAAAGGGAATTTTTTTTTATAGGATTTATCTATATTATCTAGAAACAGACAATGATGGGTATATTTGGAGCCTTGAGGGGCATAATCTGGTAGTGGCTTAGTAGCCCATTTTCCTTAACTGGAAAAAACCTCACAGTGAGGACGGGAACTCATGGGGTTCTGAGAAGAGCACAGAGTAACCTCTTTGAGAAGAAACTGATAAAGCATGGGCTCTCCTTTAGATAAATGCCATGTGTACACATGCACACAATTACCATAGACAATTCAGGAGTATGCACATGTTGGCCATCTATCTCTGAACCCAGATTAAGAACCCCTGGGGGATTGTGACTCTTCTCCAGGTTTGTTTTCAATTTAGTGATATTTTCTTAACTTTATTTGAATGTAGTAGGAAATGTTTTCTCCAAACTGTTAGAAACTATATTTGCTTTTTTTGCTTAATGACAAACATTTGAGAAACATGGAATAGTCATTAAGATAGTTCTAAATTTGGAGGTGAGCCTTTAGAAGACAGAGGCTGAATGCCAGTGGAAGGAGCAGGCATTGTAGAAATAAATCATAACACACTGGTATTGGGATTTGGGTGGATAGTAGTATATAGAAGGGAAAAGGTATCTATTAGACCTGCCATGCTTTGGTAAAATACATTTGGTAAACTGGCCCCTCCAATATGGACTAATAGTCCTTATCTCTCTCAGGTATTCATGCCCATGGCCTCTCTTCCCAAACTGACTCAGGGCTGGTCTGTGTGACTAAGAACACAAGCGCCGAATTTGTTGAGCCCAGTGTTCACACATTAATTTCCAGGATTAGGTCATAAAGGCATTGCAGCTTTTGCAGTGGGTCTGGGATCCTCCTCCATTCTGGAGAATCAGCTGCCATGTTTTGGGGATACTCAGGCAGTAGTTCTATAGAGGCCATAGGGGAGGAACTGAGACTTCACTAATAGCCAGCGCAGCATGCCAGCCTTATGGGTAGAGACATCTGGAAAGTAGATCTTTAGTCCCAATCAAGTCTTCAGATGACTGGAATGCCACCTGAAATCTTGACTGCAATGCCAAAGCAGGAGCCTCAAACCAGAACTCCCAGTTAAGCTGCTCTAAATTTCCTGACCCCACATTTTTTTTGGAGCAATTTGTTTTACAACAATAGACAACTAACACATACACTTAGGTAAAATTCTCAAGGGTGAACAATGTAAGTGATTTGTCCTCTTTCCCTTACTACTTCTCTGGTCACTAAAAAAAAAAAGAGCCTCAGTGAGATGGTATTTATATGATATTCTCCAATTGTTATCTAAATAAGTCACTAGATTGAATCATCAGAGAAACAAGGGTTTCTTGCTTGGCAAATGGTCACTGTAAATACTGACTAGACATGGAATTTACTGAAAAGCAGGAAACTCAACTGCTAAACCAAGATTAGGTAGATTTCTATTAACAAACTAATGAGAAATACAGATGTATTTTATGGAGACCTGTACAGGAAACAATCTGTATGAACTACTATTGCCTATTGTGTTCATAATTTATGGGAATTTACAAACCAGTGTGTTTCAAGGGTGAGTCACTATTCTGAGATCTGAAACTAAAGAATTGTTGGAAGGATCTAAGGCTATTTAGTCTGTAAAGATATAAAAGAGCATTTTATAGCTGTCTGTTGAAGGGGCAGCTGTATGTGGAATAAGAGCTGGCAGTTGAGTCGTGTGACCCAATGACAAATTATAGGAATACAAATTTCAATTCATTTATAACCACCATGGCTGTTCAACAACCTGTCATGTTGCAGTAAAACTATGGTGCTCCCTGTCTCTGGAAGAGCTATGTCAATTGGCTAATCACCCTTCAGGAGATGTGGTAATACTGATTCATTCTGTGGCGGTACTAGAGACTGATCTAGATGACCTCTAAGATGTTTCACAAGCCTTTTCCTCCTGAACGTGCCTTGTTACCCTTGATTATCTTTAAGAATAAAGTTCAGTGTAGTGGAAAGTGTGTGCATTACAGTGGAGACAGAAGTCTATCTGGAACTTACTGTGTGATTTGGGCAGATACTTAACCTTTCCTGAGCTTCCAGTGTCCTCACTATCTCTCAAGACTGTTCCTAAGAATTCATTGGGCAGCATATAATTCAAAACACCCATTTGGCATTTAATGAATATGGTTTATTCATTCCTACAAGATGACTGGTGATCAAACATCTGGGACCATTTTTACGATTTTTTAAAGTGGAATGTTGAAATGAGCTAATTTTCTTAGGCACAATGCTTAGGTTTTCATTTTTTTTTAAAACAATAAACTTGATTAAGATTTGATTAGATGCTTTGTGACACAATCTCTTTAAAAATGACAAGGATGGTGAAAATGGAAATGAATGGAATCCAGAGCCAGATGGTAACATCATCTCTGGAACTTCAAACCATAGAGATCATCAACTGATCTTTCCTTCAAGAGAGCTAACAAACTCAAACTATACGGTGGGTCAAGTCTGGGAACACCCGTGGATAAATTTAAACCTCTGAAGGAGAAGAGATATGAGGGTCTCCAGACTCTAGAGAAATGCTAAGTTAGAAATGATAAAGAGCGAGACCAGAAGGGCAGATCTGATGCCACAGCTTTACTAAATGGTGAGAAAAGCAGCTCATGAGAAGGGGAATTGCAAATCACTTTTTTTTTTTTTTTTTTGAGACAGAATCGCTCTGTCACACCAAGGCTGGAGTGCAGTGGGCAGCGATCTCGACTCACTGCAACCTCTGCCTCCCAGGTTCAAAGTGATTCTTCTGCCTCAGCCTCCCAAGCCAGCTGGGATTACAGGTGCCGCCACCAGCCTGGCTAATGTTTGTATTTTTAGTGGTATAGTTTTTTTGTACCCTGATACCAATGCCTGACAAAAAGAAACACTACAAGAAAGAAAATTACAGGCCAAT
>JAKGGE010002554.1:0-22655 GCA_023748175.1 Hoolock leuconedys
CTGGGAACACCCGTGGATAAATTTAAACCTCTGAAGGAGAAGAGATATGAGGGTCTCCAGACTCTAGAGAAATGCTAAGTTAGAAATGATAAAGAGCGAGACCAGAAGGGCAGATCTGATGCCACAGCTTTACTAAATGGTGAGAAAAGCAGCTCATGAGAAGGGGAATTGCAAATCACTTTTTTTTTTTTTTTTTTGAGACAGAATCGCTCTGTCACACCAAGGCTGGAGTGCAGTGGGCAGCGATCTCGACTCACTGCAACCTCTGCCTCCCAGGTTCAAAGTGATTCTTCTGCCTCAGCCTCCCAAGCCAGCTGGGATTACAGGTGCCGCCACCAGCCTGGCTAATGTTTGTATTTTTAGTGGTATAGTTTTTTTGTACCCTGATACCAATGCCTGACAAAAAGAAACACTACAAGAAAGAAAATTACAGGCCAATATCCCTGATGACTATAGATGCAAATCTCAACAAAATACTAGCAAAATGTATTGATAGAACATTAAAAGGAGTTATACATCATAATCAAGTGGAATTTATTCCAGAAATGCAAGGATGGTTCCAGCGTGCACCCTAATCTGTAATCGCGATACACCACATTAACAAAAAGAAGGATAAAATCACATAGTCACCCCAGAGTGATGCAGAAAAACATTTGACAATTCATTCTTTTCATGATTTAAAACTCTAAGCAAGGATTGGGATAGAGAAAGAATCTACCTCAACACATAAAGACCATATGGCCAAACCATAACTTGATACAATATTCAACGGTGAAAAAACGAAAGTTTTTTCCTCTAAAATCAGGAACAAGAAAAAAAGATACCATCATCATTTCTATTCAAAATAGTATTGGAACTTCTATTAGTCAGATATAGGCAGAAAAAAGAAACAAAGGCATCAAATGAGTAAGGGAAGAAGTTAAATCATCTCTGTTTTGCTAGTAACATGTATATATATATAATCCCTAAAGACTCCTGAAACACTGTTACAACTAATAAACAAATTTAATTAAAGTTGTAGAATACAAAGTCAATATACAAAGAAATGATTGTATTTCTATACAGTAACAACAAGCTATCTATGAAAATTAAGAAGAAAAAAATCTATATTTACAGTAGCATCAAAAAAATAATAAATTACTTAGGAATAAGCTTAACCAAGGTAATTGAAAAGCTTGTACACTGAAACTGCAATACACTGATGAAAGAAGTGAAGAGACACAGTAAATGGAAAAATATTCTGTGTTCACTTGGGATTGAAAATTCAATATTATTAAGATGTATACTAAACCGAAGCAAATCATAAGATTTAAACATTATTCTCATCAAAATCTTGGTGGCATTTCTTCAAGAGAAAAATTGCAAATTCATATGGACAACAAAACCCCAAATAGTCAAAGCAATCCTGAAGGAAAGAAGAACAAAGCTGGAGCATCCACACTTTCTGATTTCAAAATATATTAGTAAGCCACAATAATCCAGCACAGTTTGGTAATGGCATAAAGACAGGCCTGAACAACAGAACAGAATAGAGCCCAGGAATAAACCCACATATGCACAGTCAAATTTGATCCTTCAACAAAGGCATCAAGAATATACACAATGGGCACCCTGGGCGTGGATGGTAGTTCATGCTTGTAATCCCAGCACTTTGGGAGGCTAGGCGGGCAGATCACCTGAGGTCCAGATTTGGAGACCAACCCTGTGCAACATGGAGAAGGCAATCTCTACTAAAAATACAAAATTAGCTGAAGTGAGGGTGGTTGCATACCTGTAATCCCAGCTACTCAGGAGGCTAAGGCAGGAGATCACTTGAACCCAGGAAGCAGAGTTCTTGGGTGAGCCAGATCAAGCCATTGCACACTCCAGCCTGGGCAACAAGAGTAGAAACTCCATCTCAAACAAACAAACAAAAAAAAGAATACACAATGGGAAAGGGACAGTCTCTTGCACAGAGTGATGTTGGGGAAAATGGAAATTACATTCAAAAGGAATAAACTGGACTCTATCTTACCATATTACAGAGATCACATGAACATGGAGTAAAGATTTAAATGTAAGACCTGAAACTTTAAAATGCTTGAAGTAAACATGAAGGAAAAGCCACTTGACAATAATTTTATGGACATAATATCAAAGTAAAAGTATAAAATGCAAAAAATAGCCAAATGGGATATTGGAGAGTGGCAGAAGAAATCTGTACAGCAAAGGAAGTGAATCAACAGAATGAAGGGGGTAACTTATGGCTTATAAAATAAAATATCTATCAACTATATGTCTACGATAATGGGTTAATTTCCAAAATATATATGGAACTCCTACAATCTAACAGCAAAATAAACAATTAGAAAATGGGCAAAGATCTGGAATGGATATTTCTCCAAAGACACACAAATGGCAACAGGCATATTATAAGGTGCTCCAACATTACTGATTATCAGGGATGTAAATTAAAACAATGAGACTAACACCTTGCATTTATTAGGATGATTATTATTTATTTAAAAAAAAAAACAAAAAGGAAATAACAATGTTGATGAGGTATGTGGAGAAATTGAACCTCTTATTTATTGTTAGGAATTGGGAATATAAATGATACAACCACTATGGAAAACAGTATAGAGGTTCATAGAGGTGAGAATAGGAGCACACTTGCTATGATACGGTGACATCCTACTCCTGGGTATATATCAGAAGAATTGAAATTAGAATCTCAAAAGAGGTATCTGCTAGGTATTTTGGGAACATTGCAGTATTGCAGATTATTACAATGCCAAGCTATAGAGACAACTAAAATTTCCATTGTGAATGAATCAAAAGAATGTGTTGACATGTGTGAAATATTATTCATCAGCAAAAAGAAAGAAATCATAAGATTTCAACATGGATGAACCTTGAAGACATTATGTTAAAAATTAAAATACTCTAGTCACAAAAAAGAAATAGCCAAAATAATGTATAATTACACATACATTCATTATCTAAGGTAATGATATTAATATAAACACAAAGTAGAATGGTAGTCACTAGGTGTTGGGAGGAGGGAGCAGAAGAGATTTGTTTTAAAGGGTATAGAGTTTCAGTTTCAGATGAAGAAAAATTTCTGGAGATCTTCTGTTTACAACAATGTGAATATACCTAACATTATTGAACTATACATTTAAAAATGGTTATGATGAGTAAATTTCATGTTAAGTGTTGTTTGGTATAATAAAAGGAACAAAGCTAATAGAAAAAATACTAAAAATACTCAGCTAACCTCAAAGAAGATAGGAAAAGATTAAACAAAGAATAAAGAGAAACAGGAGATGGGACTGAGGGTGGGAAACAAATAACAAGATGGTGGGACTTCAACCAAACCATATTAGCAATTACTAGATGTAGCACCCTAAAATTTCAATAAACGGAAGTGGTTTCTACTTAAAACGCGGTCTTCCTAGATTGACGGAAGATGGTGATAAGTTAGGTATGTGCTTTCTCCTAAGAATACTAAAAGGGGAGGAGCTTATGCCATAGACTAGACTGGCTTTGCTTTCAGGATCCAGGTAATCATGAGAACATTAGTAAGAGCTGTGGTTGGAAGAACCTTAACTCTGGGACCTGCTGATGTAGCAAGAGATTACTAGTTGCCCACCTAATATCCTTTTCTCTCCCCTTTCTGCATTACACAAGCTTTAAAAATTATTGTTAAAATGACTACATTTATGTAAAGAAGCCAAACAAATAAACCTAAATCTTATGGCTACAAAATACATACATATTCAGGTAATAAAACTCTAAAGAAGAAGAAAAGTAAAGGTGTAATTCAGTAGGGTTAAGTTGATAGCTCACGTTGGTGGAGGTCAGGAGGAATTGGTGACTTGAGGGAATGGAAGGAAGCGACCTCTGGAATGCTGGAAATGTTCTTTCTATCTGTTAACTTGAGTGGTGGTCCCCATGACTTTTTTCTTGATGGCGTGTGACCATCCTTCTTCCTTTAAAACAGGTGGCCAATAAGATGTGAGCAAGTAACTGACTGTGGCTTCCAGGAAATCTGTTTGAAAGGTTTATTCTTCTTGGAGGTGTAACCAGTTTGCTCTGCTCCCTCTCTTCTCCTTGACTGTGCAATTTTCAAATAATGGAACTCAGCTGTCTTCTTGGACCATAAAGGCAACCTTGAAGCTAAGAAAACTACATGCTTGAGCAATAGGATGAAAAACAGAAGAACTCTAATTCCATGATGCTATGGAGCCACACTCTAGCTCTGGACTACTTAGCTCAGGGAGTTTTCTATTGCTTGAGAGAGACATAAACTTCTCTACTACTTAAACTACTAATGGGTTTTCTCTTTTTTTTCCTTCTTGAGACAGTCTTGCTCTGTAGCCCAGGCTGGAGTGCAGTGGCACAATCTCGTCACTGCAACCTCCACCTCGGGTTAAACAATTCTCCTGCATCAGCCTCCTGAGTAGCTAGGACTACAGGCAGCCCACCTGCGCCCCTGCTAATTTTTTTTGTGGTTTTAGTAGGGCCATAATTTCACTGTGTTGGCTGGGCCAGTCTTGAACTCCCTGACCTCAGATGATGGCCCTCCCTCAGCCTCCCACAGTGCTTGGATTACAGGTGTGACATGGGGCCTGGCAGGTTTTCTGTAAATGCAGCCAAATCCAGTCCTAATGGACACAGCCAGTTTAGAGGCTTGTAGCCAAGGGAGTGCTTCCATGAAGGAGTGAAATTGAATTGAAAGTTGAGGCAAGCCTCTTGGCCATGTCACAGCCAATTATGTATCCAATCCCCGGCAGAAAATGTGTGAGGGAGGGAGGGGTTATATGCTGGGTAAGTTAACTATTTAAAAAACAGAATCAGTTCCGCGTCACTACTCTGCTCAAAACCTTCCGATGAAGCTCCCAGTTCCAGATCCAGGCCAGACCACTAGGATCTCCTCAGTTTGGTGTATTGAGGCCCCTTGCTATCTGAAAGCACCCTGGGTTTTGTTTCCAGTGGTTTCCTTAACAGAGTGCGATAAAATGGAGTGTCTTAAAACAACGAAAGGGATTATTCTCTCAGAGTTCTGGGGACTAGAGTCCGGAAATCAAAGTGCTAGCAGGGTTGATTACTTTCTGGAGGCTCTAGGCCGAATCCCTTCCACACCTCTCTCTCCCTCCTCGTGGTGACTTACAGCAATCCCCTTGGCACTCCTTGGCTCGTGGCCCCATTGCTCAGTCTCTGCCACCTCCATCTTTACCATGGCTTCTCACCTCTGTGTGTGTCTCTCCTCTCTGTCTGTCGTCAAATCTCCCTCTTGCCCTTCTCTTCTTATAAGGACACTTGTCACTGGACTTTTACCAGATGATCTAAGATGATGTCTTCATCTCAAGATCTTTAAGTTCATTCCATCTGCAAAGACCCTTTTCTCAAAAGAAGGTAACATTTACAGGTTCCAGGAATTGGGGTGTGGATATATCTTTTTTGGAGGTGGGGGGCAGGAAACACCATTCAGCTCAAGGATTGGCTCCCTTGGGACTGTGAAATTGACTTTGCTCAACATGCGGGTCAGGAAACTAAAATACCTCTTAGTCTGGGCAGACACTTTCCACTGGATAGGTAGAGGCCAACCATGGGGTCTCAGAAGGTCACCGTAGTCATTTCTTCCCCTTCACCAATGGGCAATTCCTCGGTTAGCCTTCCTAGCCTCTACTTACAGTCTGATGGGCCTTTATTAGATCAAATCAGCCAAACCGGTTTTAGGGCTCTTAGTATTTAGTGAAGAGAACCTTTACTTATCATATACAGTCCTCAGTCTTCAGGAAAAGTGAAACGGGACTATGGTCTTTGTGCACTGCCTGAGGTCCAGCCACCAACTTAAGGACTGGACAATACTTTTACCACTTTTCCCTTCTCAGAATTCAGGCCTATCCTCGGGATGCTACAGGGTACAGCCATTTTAAGCCTCCCTGTATGGGGCGGCTCCTTTTATTGGGTCCCAGTCTCATTTCAGACTTCAGACCAACTTGGGCTGTGTGCCCCAAAAACTTGTCATCCCTACTCTCTTCTCTCTGAGTATATCCTATTCACACGTTCTCACTAATCCTTTGCTTTGCTCTTGATTTTTGTTGCAGGTTCACACTGTTTCTCCAAGCCATCTGGCTGATATCCTCCTGGTTGCTGCTTTCTCCCAACCTGCCACTCTTAACTCTTAAAGTAGTAAACTGTCTTTGCTGGCAGGAATATACTGGAACCTCCTTAGGCACTCTCTAGTGTTAGATGTCCTAAGGTCCTCCCCAATTCTTAGATCTGTAATACCTGTTTTCTCCTTCTTTTATTCACACGTTTAGTTTTTCAATTCATGCAAAACCATATCCAGGCCATCATCGGTAATTCTCTGGCCCGAGCAAATGTTTCTTCCCCAATGTGTATGTTCATATGTGTATTTCACGGTAAGTACCATCCTTAGTATGAATTCTGTGCATGTGTATGTTGATATATGTGTATATTTCACGGCTAGGTGCCATCCATAGATCTGCACAAGTGTTTATGGTTGTCAATTGAAACCTTGAAATAATAAACTACTTGCCAAGAATTAATTGAGTGATCAACTTCCTGATTCCTTTTTAAAATCTCACCTCTATTTTAAACTTGAGGTTTGGTCCTTCAAACTCTATTAATGACATTCCGATTTACATATCCAGTTACACACAAATTGACTTTCTTTGAACATTCACTGATTCTTTATATTCACCATTTTCCAGCAGTTCAACCTTATGAAGGCTAGAGAAAAAAAAATTTGTACCAGAACTGCCGCTACCACTACTCGAGCTACCACCATTAACATTTATGGCTTCTCGGCTCTTTGGCCCAGATTCGGTGTACAATTAGTTTTACTGTATTTGCTTTACCACAAAATGTACATCTATCCATTCCTCTCTTAATCCGTCTTGTTGTTTGATCGTTTGAAAGTAATTTCAGACATCCAATATCTTTCACTCTAGTCTTCACAAGGCAAATGGATTAGCTAGAGTTTGATATTTGTTTAAAGTGTTTTTTAGAATGTATTTACATTACAATGAAAATGCATAAATCTTAAGTTTTCACTTGATCAATGTGGATAAATGAACACATCATTAAAATAGAGATGTAGCCTGGGCAACATGGCAAAACCCCATCTCTACAAAAAAAAAAAAAAAAAAATTAGCTGGGTGTGGTTGTGATGGCTTGTGGTCCAACTTCTTGCCAGAGTCTGAGGTGGGAGGATCACCGGTAGGAGCCTCGAGGGCACGGTGAACTGTGACCACCACTGCATTCCATGGACAGCAGAGTGAGACCCTGTCTCAAAAAAAAAAAAAAAAAAGAAACGATTATTGCTTTGTGGTCAGGAGTAGTTCTCTCATTCCACCAGTCGCCCCAGACACCTTCTCCCTGAGCATCTGCTGTTCTGATATCTTTTTTACCACAGGTAAGTTTTTTTTTATTTCACAAATTTCCAATAGATAAAATAAGATATTATGTGACTTCTGTCCTCAGTTATAATAGTTTTTTTTCTTAGACAGTCCTGTCACTGAGCTGGAGTGCAATGGCATGATCTTGGCTCACTGCAGCCTCTGCCTGGGTTCAAACAATTCTCCTGTCTCAGCCTCCTAAGTAGCTGGGTTCACAGGTGCCCCACCACCATGCCCCACGACTAATTTTTGTATTTTTTAATAAGAGACAGGGGAACCACCATGCTGGCCAACCTGGTCTCAAACTCCTGACCTCAGAAAAATCCACCCACCTTGGTGGCCTCCCAAAGTGCTGGGATTTACAGGTGTGAAGACCCACAGGTGCCAGCTCCCACTCAGCATGTTTTGCGGGTCATTCATGCTGCCGTTTGTACCAGCAGTTTATTTCTTTCTATTGCTTTGTGTAGTATCCCCTGTATAATTCTATAGTTATCCATTCTCCCGATCAGTGATCCCACTGCGTCTTATTTCTAGGTTTGAGTGTATTATAAGGAAAGTTATTTGTGAACATCCCTGGAAAAGTCTTTTGTAACAGGGGTTTTTTAATTTTCTTAGGTAAACACCTAGGATTGGGTGCTGGTAGGGTAACGTTTTCTTAAGAGAATGCCAGGCCTTTTGCTTTAAGTAATCATGCCTTTCTTCTCCCATCAAAATGTAGGCACCTTCCAGTTTTTTTTCTACATCTCTGTCATTACCCTTGCTATTAGCCGGTCTTTAGAGTTTAGCCATGCTGGTTGATTGTGATTGAATTTGCATTTCCTTGATGACTAAGATTGAGCATGTTGCCATGTAGTCATTGGTATGTCTTTCCTCGTGAAATATCTTCAAATACTCCCTCCTTTTAAAAAATTGGGTTACTTCTCTTTTTTCTCTCTCTGGCTGAAACTGCGTGGTGTCTGCAGCTTGTGCTCTGCCCTGAGGCACTCAGTGTCTTTGGACTCTCGCTGCCATCCTGTCAGGGGCACTTCAAGAAGCCATCTTGGGCCAGGCCTTTGATTGGCTCCTACTTGTGTAATCCCAGCACTTTGGGAGGAGGAGGCTGAGGTGGGCAAGATCATGGGTTGGGGATTGAGGACCATCCTGGGTAACATGGGTGAGCAGTCTCTACTAAAAAAATTACAAAAGAATTAGGCCAGGAGTGTGGTGGCTCCACGCTTGTGATCCCAGCACTTTGGGAGACTGAGATGGGTGGATCACGAGGTCCAGGAGTTGAACCATCCTGGCCAACATGGGTGAGAACCCCATCTCACAAAATCTAAGATGGCTTGGTGGTGTGGGCCCCTGTAATCCCAGCTACTCAGGGAGGCTGAGCGGGAAAATGGCGAACCAGGCAGGGTTGCAGTGAGATGAGATTATGGCATGCCACTCCAGCCTGGAGACAGAGTAAGACTTAGATCTCAAACAAACAAACAAACAAAAGCGAAACCTTCTTGACTTCGGCCTGGTGCGGTGAAACACCAGTATGCCAATGAAGAGCGGCTCCGGGGAAGCTGGCCAGCTGCGCCTCTCCTGTTGCACTTTTTAGCTTTTGGACATGCAAGAGTGCATCCCGCATGTCCCAACTTCCCCATATAGCTCTGGAGTATTAAGGACATAATCTTTTGTTTCTGTGCTGACTTAGATTTGCTAATTCATTGTAGTACATTTACATAATAAATTGAGCCATAAATTCCAAAGAGAGTAGATTAACATAATTGGCTGTTTTCCCACTAGAGTTCTGGTGGCAAGCTTAACTACTGTGGCAACAAAACCTACGTTAGCCCTAAATCAAACTCTTCTGGGATACTTTTGGAGAGCTAGAACTTATACCACATTAGCCTCCTTCATGCCTCTTTATTGTAAAAGCGTGTTGGATTTTGTCTCAAACTGAAGAGTTAGACAGCCAAGGACGATTAGTAGCTCAGCGGTTAACCCTAGAACAACATTCTCTCAAGCAGGGAGCACTTCCTTCAGCAGCAGGTTTAAAGTGCTTGTGGAAAAGCAGATACAACTAGAGAGAGAACATTTCCCAACGTCTGGTTTACATTTTGGGAAGCTCTTGACATGTACTAGCAGGAACAAGCTGCTGAAGAACCAACTCCGTAGCTAAGGAAGGAGGGCTTCGGCACCTCTCACGTTGGTGCTGGGCTGCAGTTCGCTTGTTGCTTAACAAGTCATGGAGCCGAGGTTTCTGCAGGAAAAGACTCATTGGCAGGGACCTGCCTCTCCCACCTTGATCCCATGTGCCAGCGGTGCTTGGTCCTTAGATGGAGCTCTTCTGCGTCCTGGAATCTGGAGAAATGCTGTGTAAAAAAAAGTCACACTTCTCTTTGCTTTTGCCTCAGGATTCCAGTGTGTTCCAAGTTTTTAAAATGACCATTTCAGCCAGGTTGTACTTTTTTTTTGCAACATTAAATGGTTACTTCTGGATAGATCATGCTCTTCTATTAATGAAAATGTTAGGAAATAGATTAAAGTTGCAAACCAAAGAGGGCCTGCAGATTTTAGGTTTACGGTTGGTCCAGAATTCACTTCTGACAGAGAAAGAGGCAGCATTACACATAATGAAAACCAGTGTTTTGTAATCGAGAAGATTGAGGTTCACACCATCACGTTCTGCCTCTTAGTGACTATGTGTGACCTTGACGAGGTTATTAAGCTCCTTAAGCCCCAGGTTTCATATCTCACGAATAATGGTAAAATTGGCTACCTTAGGGGACTATTGTGAGGATTTAAATGGAATAATGTCGTCTATTTCTAGCATATAGTAAATCTGGGGTGATCATTATAATTAGTAACTTTCAGTGATAATTTTACTTTCCTATTGCTTACATTTTGATCAATATACTTCTTATAATCAAATAGCCTTATGGCAGTGTACATTTAGCCAATTCATTTATTTTCATCAGATATAATTCCATGATTTAGTATCCTTCGTTCTCTCTCTCCTTCCTTCCTTTCTCACAGGAATTGTACGCATCAGCACAAGTCCATGATGTGGTGTCAATGATCTCATGTTGCTTGGTAGGGTAACCTCTAGAGGCTGCATTCTTGGCCATGTTAGTTCTCATTGTACTAATAGTAAGTTTTCGTTTTGTTTTTTGAGACAGGGGTCTTGCTCTGTTGCCTTGGCCTATAGTGCAATGGCGTGAGCATGGCTCACTGCAGCCTTGACCTCCCTGAGTAGCTGGGATGCACCACCATGCCACAGCTAATTATTTTTATTTTTTTTGTTTTTTTATAGAGATAGAGGGTCTCACTATGGTAGCCCAGGGGTGGTCTTAATTCCTGGGCTCAAGGGATCCTCCCATCTCAGCTCCTTTCAAAGTTCTGGGATCACAGGTGTGAGCCACTGCACCTGCTAGGTTCTCTTCCCCATACCTGTGAGCGTCCAGATGATAATAGGATCATAATTGCTGCCTTGCCTAGATTTAGGGATTATCTTGCAACTGTAGAGAAGATTCATTTGGGTGCTTTAGGAATGCATAATCTTCTGCTTTGAAATACTTCTCAAGGTTATGTAACAGGAGAGGCTAATCTCCTTTGTGATTTCCTCACTCTATTTCTGATTATGTAAAGGCTGCCTGCAGCTCCTCTGAGCACAGAGACGTCCAAGAGTGTGTCATTTCAAGACACAACACTAGATAACAAAGAGACCACCTTTTCCCATTTCAGCCCCATAATTCGAAATTACACTGGCAAAGCACAATTTCATTTTATAGTGGATAAGCCAATTACAGATACAAAAGATGGAACACCAGAGTGTTCTCTTTGCTCCTTCCCTTCCCCTCCTCGCACGTCTTCTCATTTTCCTCTCTTGTTCCCTTCCAGCATGGCTTGAATTTGGAGCTCTCTTGGAGGAGTAGAAAAGTAAGAACTTTTCCTGCTGCTCCAGGAGTGTGGAGTAAAGAGATCCACAAGTCAGTATTTTCCTTAGTCTGGCCAAACACCAGGGAATAGCGTTGTTGTGTACCTTCCATCGGCACGGGCACCTATCTTCCAGGTTCTAGAAAGGCTGTGCTGGGCTGCATTAGCCAGCCCCTGGTCACAATCTCTGCCCTGGTCTGGTCCTTACCAGAAATCCCTGGCAGGCTCAGCAGAGTGCCCACAGGTCTGGATTCCAGGTGCTGCTTCCATCTGTGATTCCCACCTGCCCTGCAGTATTGCTCCCTCTCTAACAGCTCATCTCTCCTATCTGCATCCTGCCTAGAGGGGCACACCTGTCATCAGCTCTAGTGTGTGCAATCAACAAATTGAGTGAGGAGTTATCTCACAAATCACTTTCCCAGTCTACACAGAGCTTGCAAATTCTTAGAACCAGTTTTATACTTTTTGTTTCTTTTTTGGGGTCCTAGTAGGGAAAGGAGTCAGGCTGGTGGGACCAAGGGGAAACAAGAGAAAGCAGATAAGTTATGGGCTTACTTTCTTCCTGGTCAAGAACCAGTCCTCTTGTGAATATAACTCAATTAAGTGCTTCTACCCAACTTCTGCGGGCATGAGGCTCCCTGTAACCCTGGTTAATCGGTGCTGCTGGGTAACCCTCTTCAGCACAAGAAGCAGAGCGGTCCATAACATCCGCAGCCCTGCAAGACTTTGTTTTCCTGGCGGTCAGCTCCTCTTCTGCTTTGGCCTACCTGTTGCCTTCTTGCAACTTATTTTTTTTTGTACTTTCTTTATTAAACCTGCTTCTCTTTACCTACAACTATCTTGATAAATTCTTACCCCGTGCCACTGGCCAGACTAGTCTACTCACCGACATTCTTTTCCCTTCCATTCCCTGTATTTCACCGTCCAGCAACCTTCCACCTTTTATTTCTAAATAAGCACTCGTTTGGTCAGTGGAATGGGTTGGCAAAATGAGATGAATGACCAACTTCTCTGACCTCGTCTGCCTGCTTTCAGCATTTCCTTCCCTGTCTCTTCCCCCACCCCTGCCCCCCAGTATGTACACTGTCGACACTGTCTTTCCCAGCAGCTGGTCCAGGATTCCTCATTCAGCTCCTCTGCTCCATTTGTTCCTTCGCTCTTTGCTGCTTTCAATTTCTCTAGCGCCCAGCTGCTGTGTCATTTAGTTGCTGGGTTTGTGTTTGCCTGCCACATCAGTCTCTAGCTTATCTGCGTTATATTCCTGCTCACCACAATAGAATGACTGAGATATTGATTGAAGTGGCAGATTTGGATTACAGTTCTAGTGTTAGGCTGTTCTTGTCTAGCTATAAAAAAAATACCTGAGATGGTGTTTATAAGAAAAGAGTTTAGTGGCCTGTTAGCTACTTGAGCTGGGAAGCATGGTGCCTGTCATCCATACTAAGACCTCAGGGGCTTTTACTCATAGTGGAGATGAAGGGGAGCAGGTGATCATAGCCAGGAGCAGGAGCAGAGAGGTGGGAGGAGGTTATACACACTTAACCAATCTCTCTGGGACTCACTATCACAGGACAGTACCAAACCAGGATCCACCCCTTGTTAAACACCTCCCACCAGACCCGCCTCCAACACTGGAATTACAATTCAACCTGAGATTTGGAGGACCCAATATCCAAAACTATATCAGCTTACAAATAAAATTTGAATCTGGTAGCAAGTTTGACAACCTTGGTGAATTGGTAGCGGGTATCAGACAAACATAAGAAACAAAGTTAGCCTTTCTTTTTTTTTTTTTTGAGATGAGTCTCGCGTCTTAGCTCACACAGAAACCTCTGCCTTCCAGGTTCAAGTGAGGATTCTCCTGCATCAACTTCCCCGTTGCGGGCTACAGGCGCCCACCACCATGCCTGGCTAGCTTGTATTTTGGTAGGAGTGGGGTTTCTTGGCAAGGTAGTCGCGGGCCTCCTAGCCGCCTCAGGTGATCACCCTCCTCAGCAGCCTCCCAAAGTGCTGGGATTACAGGCAGAACCACTGTGCCCCAGCCACAAGTTAGCTTGTAATTCAAGACAGTCCATGGTCCAGTGGTCTCAATTCTTATAAAATGCCACAGAGTTGGCGCTGCTCAACCCACCGTCCAGTCCCAGCCTTTTCAGTTGATAACTGATGGTCTGCAGAGCAGGGCACATTGCTGAACCTGTTCCTTATTTATTATATCAGGTCCAGTGGCACATTGCCCCTGTCATGTGCCTGACCCAATACAATAGCTATTGAATACCTACCACAAAAATACAGAGTCCATATCTGAAAGTAAAGATGAGCCCTTAATAGGTAATTGTTACTTATGAATTATCAAATTTGCTATATGTAAAAATAACAGACTTTTTAACCCTCAAAATGTTTTTTATAAAAAATTTAATTTTAATTCTTAATAACTTTTAAATGGATGGTTAGGTACTAATTGAAAAAGTAAATTTTTTTTTAAGTATCCTCCTTATGTCTTAGGAAGTCTTTCCCTACTCAGGGGCTAGGGAGGGTAGAAAGGCCAACAAGGGGTTAGAGATCCATGTGCCTCAGGCTTGATCTTGTATCCTGAGAAGTTGGTAATCAATGTGTGTATCAGGTGTGATCTGCACCCTGAGAGATTGGGAATCATGTGTCTATCAGGTGTGATCTGTACCCACAGGGAGTTGGAGATCCATGTGTCTATCAGGTGTGATCTAGCCCTGAGGGATTGGGAATCCCGTATTGTCTATCGAGGTGTGATCTGCTGAAAGAGGTTGGGAATCCATGTGTCTGTCCAGGTGTGATCTGCACCCTGAGGGACTGGGGAATACATGTATTGTATCCAGGTGTGATCTGCTTGAGGGATGTGGAATCCATGCATGTATCAGTGTGATCTGTACCCTGGGGATTGGGGTCATGTGTGTGTCAGGTGTGATCTGCACCCTGAGGTTGGGAATCATGTGTGTATCCGGGTGTAATGATCTGTACCCTGAGGGACTGGGAGTGAATTCATCAGGCATGACTACTGTACCCTTGGTAAACAATAACCTTTGTGTAGCAGCCAATCTTTACATATATAGATGCTCTTTTCATAAATGGAAATAACATTTGTTTTTTTAAAAATGACAAGTGTTTTATTTTCTTTGTCTGTTCAAGTGAAAGCAGTTTCCTCTGCTTTTTTTCACCACTGTTCATGTTCTTTAGAGGGGGGGTCTGGGGAAACCAGGCAGGCTGGGGGCTCATGCTTGTAATCCCATGGCGCTTGGGGAGGGGTGGGGCTGAATTAAGGATCACCCTGAGGTGGTGGTCCAGAGACCAGCCAACAGCAAAAGAAAACCCCATCTCACCAAAATACAAAACATTAGCTGGGCATGGTGGCAGGTGCACCTTATGTCCTTGTACCCGGGGAGGCTGAGACAGGAGGGTAGCTTGAACTCAGGGGTGGAGGTTGCAGTGAGCCGAGATCATGTCACTGCACTCAGCTCCCTGGGTGGTGGGCAAGACTCATCTCAAAAAAACAACAACAACAAAAAAAACAGAATTGGAAGAGCCTTTGTTTTTTTAAGGAGTGAGCCCAGGGATTTCCCTGAGTGTGAGCCAATCACATTTTGAATTTCTGTTCAGCCTTTCCTTAGAAAGTACCTTCTAGTCTTTATAGTAGTCTACAAGTCACAGCACGGAAGTCAGTTATGAGAAAATGGAGATTCTTCTAACAGCTACTAGAATCCTGGGAGTTCTGACAGGAGAAGCAGAAGTTGCCTGCGTTCTTCTTCCAAGGGGGAGGCCATTTCAGATCACTCTGAAAAACAGTCAGACGGTACAGACTGACTGGATTGATTATAATCTTTGTCAAGTTGGGCGAAATCTCTCCCCTCCATGGGAGGCCAGGGGAAACACTGATCAATGCCAGTATCTTTTTTTTTTTTTTTTTTACTGCAACAGTAATGAAGAACAAACAGCAAGGCTCCTTTTTTGAGAAAGGACATTGTAAACCAAAAAAATAAGATTCTAAGCCCTTGCAATAACTGAATGGTTAACTCACTCTTGGCGAGGGCATTCAAGTTAACCTGATAAATGGGTTCAGGCCATGATGGAAGGGGTGTTTTTTTGGATATGCTGTTGTACCCTCCTCCTTGGCATCCAGCCAACTGACCAACATTAACATTAAAACAGAGACCTTGCGACTGACAAAACCTTACTTTCTAGCAATAAAATACCAACCTTGACACAGCAGGCCTTAAAGAAGCGGGTATTTCTCACAAATATATTTCTTTGAGCATATTTTGGAATGGTCCTCAAGCTGTCTCTTTGTGGAGAAAATCTATATTCTGTAGAGAACCCCCTTTTCCTTTCCGTAGCACCCGCAGTCGGGAGACAAACTGGGGTGCAGCAGGTGGTAACTTGACATTTTTTTGATGCTGTTATATAGGACGCGGTTTCGTGAGAAGCAGCGGTCTCCCACAACCCCCCTGTCTTAACCCAGGCAGCTTGCTTTCTACTGATGCCAGCTCTTCAGATAATAACTGAACTCTTTCAACTCAACTGCACCAATCAGAAAATCTTCAAATCCACTTCTTCTCCCGCTTAATCTGAGTTGTTCTGCCTTCCTAGACTGAACCAAGCATTAGACCTTGCGTGTATTGACGATGTGCCATGTCTCCCTAAAATGTACAAAGGCGAGCTGCAGCCTGACACCTCAGGCCGCATTATTACTGGGACCTCGAGGAGATTGTTCCTGGGTGTGAGGCCACTCATATTTGGCTCAGAATAATTCTCTTCAAACATTTTATAGTGTTTTGACTCTTTTTTGTTGATAATAAGATTATCACTGATCTCAGTGTCATTTCACGTCTCCTTTTGCCTCCTGATTGCTATCCCGTCAGTAGAGCAGAACATGCGGGCCTTTGGCTAAGTTTAACTGTGGCTGGGTATAAACTCACTCCGTCACAGTCTCATGGATTAAACACCGCGTGGCCTGGGTTTCTCTGCAACTGATCACATCTCACTCCTGAGGCACACCAGAACCTGCCAGCCGAGCGGGCAGGACTGTGAATCAAGATTTTGTTCAACCCAATTTATTAATTTAAAATCTCTTCTTCAGTAAGAGGGTGCTCTCCAGTGTCTCAGTAGCCGGTTGCCCACATTGCCTCTCTCTCCTCTTTCCATGCATCTCTCGGCACAAGAACCTTGAGACAACAGTTTGGCTCCCCTCCCGTCCATTGCATCCTCTCTTGCTCTTCGGCAGTGAGTCTCCTGGCCATGCCCTCGGGGCACAAAGGCAGCCAGCCTCCATCCCTGGACCAGTACGTGTGATGCATGAACATCAGGCTGAGTTCCACACATGTCTTAAGATGCATAAAATTCTCTCTTCTCTCTCTATTCCTCACTTTTCGCCATCTTATTCTTCCACTTTTCTTGCCCTCTTCTCTCTCCAAGTCCCACAGCCTATGGTCTTACTGTCTTACTTCAGACAGCAGCAGAAATCTGGTTTGACTGTCCAAGCATATAACTGTAAACTGGAAGAGCAGAAGCCACTTTTCCCTTACGGGAAGACATCCCCTGCCCTCTGGTTTGATAACTGAGTCTGTGAAACACACAGACAGTGAGCAGGTGGAGAAAAGGCAAGAACACATGTATTATATGCACAGGGGGCAGCCCAGGGGAAGAAAAGTGAGAATGCAAAACCCAGTGAGTTCTAGAGAGCTAAAACCCTCTTCCAGGGGAAGAGGGGGAGGTGCAGGAAAGCAGGAGAGAAAATGACCTGGGGAAGGTGAATGGGTGATGGCTGTGACTGGAGTCTGCCTGGATGTCCTGTGGACCCAAGTCTCTCCTGGATAATCCTCCCAGGTTGATAAGATTCCCAGGGGAGGAGGGTGGCGTGACAAGGTGAGCTCCTGTTGGAGGATTGGCTTTTTGGGCAGTTAGGGAGGTTCAGAGAAAGAAGCCCCTCCCTGCATTGCTGCTCCTCCCAGTGCCCTCCATTTGGAGCAATCATTTATATTTTGGGAGTGCATTTCTGAATCCTTTTACTCTTGGAGCACTTTGCAACCCCACAGCTTCGGCGACTGGGACACCAGAAAATGAAGATTTATGGGAAATGGAAAATCTGTAGCAAGTGCATCTCCAAAAGACACTGTGCTCATTATGAACCATCTACAATATGAGAAGGGAAATGAGCATAAGAGGCTCTCTTTCCTTCCCTTCATCCTTTCGTGAACCAACCTCATATTTCATTAAAAATGTCTGGGAGGTCTGAGGTTTATCCAAATGACACACAGCTGTGGGAGGGAGGTCATTAGGAAGCAGTTCAAAATGGAAAAAGAGGAAATGAAAGCTGAATGTTACCAATAGAATTAGAGTAATTTCTTAATTTTGCTGTCCGTTTGCTTGCTTGTTCATTGCTGGCGTGCCGTGTGGAAATATCAGAAATCTGACAGTGAGTCACTTGGAAGAGCGTGTCTCCATGCCAAGTCAGGTCTCCTGTGGCACCAGAGGTTTACTGTTCTCCCTGGGGAGCCAGAAAGAGCTGAGAGCGACCCTCGTCTTTGTTCCCCACCCTGGCAGCCTGAGATGCAGCCTGCACCAGCCTCCTGCTGGAGCCTTTGGGGTGGGGCTGGGAGGCAGGCGTCTTCATGACTGACTATGTCAATCCTTCCTGGCAAGGGAAGAGGGAAGGCGATGCAGGGGCTCCTGGAATAAGGGGAGGGGACACCAACAAGAACAAAACAGTCAGACACACACAGCACTACATTCTTCTCATTAACACAAACCCAAGGGAATATCTCCCAGCTCTCACAATGTTTCTTGCTAATCTCCTTTCTGTGGCTGTTCAGCTACCAATGAGATCCTTCTCAAGCTTCAGCTTCCTTTAGCTGTAGAGAAGAGAATGAAAAAATATTACCCTAAGACCTTGGATTTTTTTCAACTGCACTACATTGCCAGTGAATCTGTCTGCCAGAAAAAACGCTGGCGCAGAGCTGCGGGAGTGTGTGCCAGCTCCTTCAGGGGCCAGAACAGCGCAGACATCGGGCACAGCTTAAACATGGGCTTAGTGGGCGCACCTCCCAGGAGGGTGACCTGCCAGTGACCATGTTTCCAGACCCACAGAGGTTTGGAACATTGGAACTATTTTTAACTCTTCTTTATTTTTTTTTTTTGGAGGGTCACATACATTTTTAAAGTTCCATGATCAAAATTGCTGCTTCCAAGCAAGTTAGCTAGAGCAGACATCATCTCATCCCCCCCTCCCCACATTTCCCCTTTTCCCAGGAAATTCAGGAAGTTGAGTATAAACACGTCTGTACATCTAAGTATTTATTTTTCCATAGAAAGGAAAGTCTTTGCTTTGTTTTGTTCTTACAGTTCTTAAGGACCTGATCATTTATTCAGCAATATGTATCAAGTGCCAACCTATATAAACACTGTGGTTTAGAGTGAGGATACCCCAGGACAAGGTGGACAGAGCATAGAAGCGTGGTATTTACTGGCAAAACCAAACTCTGTAAAACAGCTGAAAGAGGTTTATTCTGCACCAATGGGAGTGGCCACGACTCAGAGGAGACAGAACTCAAGGGTCTGTCTGAGAACAGCCTCGGCTGACTGTCTGAAGAATTGAGTAGGGTTATAAGCTTGGTTTATAGATTTTTAAGGGAGAGAAAAGAAGTTACAGACAAAGACATGATAATACATGTGCAGTGTACATTGTGGTTCTGGAAGGTGGGATATCTCAAATGTGAGGTGGGGGGAGCTTATAAGTCATAAGAGTAGATTCAAGATTTTCTGACTGGCAATTGTTTGAAACAGTTAAGCTTTGTCTAAAGGCTTGAAGTTGGTAGAAAAGAAATGTTTGGGTTCACATAAGGAGTTGTGGAAGAGGCAAGGTCCTTGTTATGTAGATAGAGGTCTCAGGTAGCATGCCCAGAGAGAATGGTACGAATGTCTCTTTTAAGAACTTAACAGGTGTCAGACTCTTTTCTTTTCTTTTTGAGATGGAGTCTTGCTCTGTAATAGCCCAGGCTGGACTGCAGTGCTTTAATCTCAGCTCACTGCAAGCTCTGCCTTCCAGGTTCACACCATTCTCTGCCTCCAGCCTCCCGAGTAGCTGGGACTATAGGGCGTCGCCACACCTGGCTAATTTTTTGTATTTTTGGTAGAGATGAGATTTTTAGGTGTTAGCCAGGATGGCTATGATCTCCTGACCTTGTGATCCGCCTGCCTTGGCCTCCCAAAGAGTGCTGGGATTACAGGCGTGAGCCACGTGCCTGGCCAGGTGTCCAGACTCTTGAGGTTAATCTCTCCTAGATTGGGAAAGGCCAGGAGCTGCATGAATGAGGTCTCTACAAACTTCCTCCCATGAAGGTGGCTTTGCAGGACATTTCAAAATATGTCATGGCTCTATTTTTTAGGTAAAATACACTTGATTTCCTTCAGAGAGTGCTATCTGTCACATGATGCTATATACCAGAGTCAAGGTGGAATTTCTTTATCTTATTGCCATGGGAGGCTGTTTGTCAGCGTTATGATCTCTGTTTTCATGTTAATGCTGGTCAGTTGTACCTAAACTCAAAGGGAGGGGGGGGCATAGCGGTGTGTCTGACATCCCTTCCCATTGTGGTCAGAATTCAGTTTTCGAGCTACTCTGGTGTATTAGTTTGGTCTTTGCATTGCTATAAGGGATATCTGAGACTAGATAATTTATAAAGAAAGTTTACTTTGACTTACAGTTCTGTAGGCTGTACTTGAGGCGTGTTGCCAGCATCTGCTTCTTGTGAGGCCTTAGGAAGCTTTCAATCTGGTGGAAGACTCAGGGGGCAAAGCGTATCCTGAGCAGGGGAGGGGAGGGGAGCAAGAGAAGAGCAGTGAGAAACTGCTTTTTTGGAAGAATAATGACAGTGAGAGGAAATCCTGACCTGGGCTCCATCTTACTTCAACCTCCAAGCTGTCCCCTTGAGGTCACTCCCTGGGTGTAAGGCCAAGCTAACCTTTGGGACAAATTTATAGTTTAACAGCAAGACAAGGAGGATAGCAACCTTCCAAAACTAGACCACCTTTCTAAGAACCAATGAGAAGAGACCTGCATGGATTAGGTTATGGGGAGGCCTGAACCTGCTAAGAGACAGGTGTTGTTCCACCTGCATCCGTAACTACTCCAGGGGTCATGTGACCAGGGTCACAAGATTTAGAGACCTTCTCAATTGCTCCTACAGATGAATCACTACTGTAGAGAACCCTAAGATGGGTTTTTGAGAGATGTGTTTGAGACCCACCTGGACTCCTGAGCTCACGACTCACCTGATCCTGTGGCTCCACCCTGCCGGCTGACTCAAAGCACAGGGATTGTTTCCACACCCCTATGATTTAAATCCATAACCAGTAGGCAGCACCCATTCCCCACAGAGTGACATAAAGACTCCTTCTGGCCTTCAGAGAGACCAATTTGAATGATAGCTCAGTTCTCCCCTTGTGGAGCCAGCTTTGTGTCACTTAAAACTCTTTCTCTACTGCAGCGCCCGTGGTCCTCAGTGGATTGATGTTGTGCAGGCAGAAGAACCTGCCTGGCAATACAGAGGTGCCAGGTTATTTTAGACAATAACCAGCTCTCTCTCCTATGAACTGACACAGGAAGAGGCTCACTTATTACCATGGGGATAGCACCAGAGCCATTCATGGGGATCCACCCCATGACCCAAACACTTCTCCGCAGGCCCCCACCTGCAACATTGGGATCTTTATCAATGAGATTTGGGATACACATCCAAACCATATCATCTGTAGGATATAAAATTGGCTCAGGATCATTCAGTTGGTTGAGGGCTTAGAGTTTATTTTTTTTTTTGTTTGCAGGCATGAGAGGAACATAAATGAATGGGGCAGAGGAGGGACATTAAATAAAGAAAAATAAGAAACCACCATTATGTGTGTTATTTTGTTTTGTTGTAGGGTGCTGTGTACATAAAAAAAGGAATCAGCTCAGGATCCTCCTGACAGTAATGGTGTTAGTGGGATGGGGTCTGAGTAGAGTATGGACTAGCTTTTCAATCCCTGTTCCAACCAGGTATGGAATCACTCCTGAACTTCAGCTAGAATGCCTATTTGAACTGCAGAAGACAGAGAAAAGAGAGAGAAGAAAGGACAAAGAAGAGATGAAAGGGGAAGAGAAAGGAAGGAGGAAGGGAGAAATCAAGGGAAGGAGGCAGACAGACAGGCAGGGGAGGGAAGGAAAAAGAGAAAAGAATGGATGAAAGTCTACACTTCAACCCTCACTTGTAGCCTAAATACGGCTGCCCCCCATCCCTGCTTTGTGAGTCTTAGGTGAAGAAAATGAACAGCATAGCTCTCTCTGCCATTAGCAGTATCATAGCCAATGAGGTTTATCTAAGGCATGATTGTGCTATTGAAAATGAGCAGTGCAAGGTGTGGGAGTCTGGGGATCAGTCTGTGAACAAGCCCAGACTCAGAATCCTGGCCGAATGGAGCAGGACAGCAGGGGGCCAGGGCGGAGATGGGTGCCCAGCTGAGCCAGGGGGTGGGCAGGAGTCCAGCCCCACTGTCCCCTTCACACGCCCACTGGGCATGTCGTCTCAGAAAACAGTACACCCGTCCACACACACACAGACCACAGCTTTAAAGCAGAGCCTTGTTGAAGGAGAGCACGGTCCGGTGCTGGCAGATCGCGCGCACAGTGCAGTGGGATTTACTTGTCTTATTAAAATGGCTCAATACACACTGAAACGGTAGCTGGCGGATATATATATAAAACATGTATGTTAAAGCTTCAGCCTTGTGATTTTAAGAACTAGAGCCAGATGGCTTTGCGGGCACAGGCTCCTCACTTCCCAGATGATGGGTCGTCCAGGCAGAGGCGGTCTCACCTCCCGGATGATGTGTGGCCGGGCAGAGGCACTCCTCAGTTCCCATACGGCGTGGACAGTTGGGTGCTCCTCACTTCCCAAACAGTGGGTTTCCGGGTAGAGGCCCTCCTCACTTCCCAGACGATGGGTGGTCGGCCATAGGCGCTCCTCACTTCCCAGAAGGTGGGTGTCCAGGCAGGCTCCCTCACTTCCTAGAGGTTTGTGTGGCGGAAGAAGCGCTACCTCACTTCCCAGAAGTGTTGGCCGGGTAGGCTCTCACCCCTCCGGACCATGTGTGGCAGACGGCGGCACTCCTCACTTCCCAGACGAAGAGTGGCTGGCAGAGGCGCTACTCACTTCAAGGCAGTGACGGGCAGGTCACTCCTCACTTCCCAGGATGGAATTTGGCGGGCAGGCGCCCTTCCTCCCTTCAGGCATTGGATGGCGGGTGGTCTTCACTCCCATATATGGGGTGGCCAGGGCA
>JAKGGE010001832.1:0-13880 GCA_023748175.1 Hoolock leuconedys
CGGCGAGCTCCTCACTTCCCAGATGATGGGTCGTCCAGGCAGAGGCGTCTCACCTCCCGGATGATGTGTGGCCGGGCAGAGGCACTCCTCAGTTCCCATACGAAGCGTGGACAGTTAGAGGTGCTCCTCACTTCCCAAACAGTGGGTTTCCGGGTAGAGGCCCTCCTCACTTCCCAGACGATGGGTGGTCGGCCATAGGCGCTCCTCACTTCCCAGAAGGTGGGTGTCCGAGCCGAGGCGCTCCTCACTTCCTAGAGGTTGTGTGGCCGGGAAGAAGCGCACCTCACTTCCCAGAAGTGTTGGCCAGGTAGGCTCTCACCCCTCCGGACCATGTGTGGCAGACGGCGGCACTCCTCACTTCCCAGACGAAGAGTGGCTGGCAGAGGCGCTACTCAATTCAAGGCAGTGACGGGCAGGTCACTCCTCACTTCCCAGGATGGAATTTGGCGGGCAGGCGCCCTTCCTCCCTTCAGGCATTGGATGGCGGGTGGTCTTCACTCCCATATATGGGGTGGCCAGGGCAGGGGCCTCCTCACTTCCCAGACAGGCGGTTGGGCAGGGTGCTCCTCAGTTCCCAGATGGTGTGGCGAGGGCAGTGGCACCCCACTCACTTCCCAGGCGATGGGTGGTCAGGCAGTGGCACTCCTCAATTCCCAGACTGTGGGTGGCCAGGCAGGCTCCTCCCACTTCTCAGACGATGGGAGGTCAGGGCAGAGCTCTCCTCACCTCCCGGACGATGGGTGGCAGGATGAACTCTCACCTCCCGGATGGCCGGTGTGGTGGGGCAGGCTCTCCTCACCCTCCAGGACGATGGAGTGGCCGTGCAAACCCTCCTCACTTCCCAGACGATGGGTGGCCGGGCAGAGGCGCTCCTCACCTCCCAGACGGGGCTGCCGGGGTGGGAGGCCTCCCTCCTTCCCAGACTATGGGTGGCGGGCAGGGCAGGTCTTCACTCCCATATGGGTTGGCGGGCAGGCACTTCTCACTTCCCAGGCGGGGCCGGATGGGCAAGGCTCTTCAATTCCCAAGACAGGTGGCTGGGCGGCTCCTCCTTCCCCAGGCGATGGGTGGCCGGGCAGGGAGCTCTCGTCACTTCCCATCTGGTGTGGCCAGCTCAGGAGGAGCTCCCTCACTTCCCAAGGCCGAGGCGGCGGGCAGGCAGCCACTCCCTTCACAGATGGGGTGGCCGGGCAGGTAATGACTCCTCACTTCCCAGACGTTGGGTGGCCGGGCAGAGGGGCTCCCTCACCTCAGGACAGATGGTTGGCAGACAGTTCTTGGCTCCTCATCCCGGACGATGGGTGGCTGGCGGGAAGCTCACTTCGAGACTGTGGGTGGCGGCGGGAGGCCTCCTCACTTCCCAGACAGGGCAGCAGGACGAATGCTCTCTTCACCCCAGGCAGGGGCCTCCCTTCCAGACTGGGAGGCTGAGCAGAGCACTTCCACAGGCGTGGGTGGCCGGGCAGATGCGCTCCTCACCTCCTCCGGAGCTTGGGTGGCCGGGCAAGAGTCTCACCTCTCACTCCGGAGGATGGGTAGCCGAGGCAGGAGGCTCTCACACTTCCGGGGCGGCAGGGCCTTTACCTCACTTCCCAGGTGTGGCCGGGCAGAGGCGCTCCTCACTTCCCAGAAGGAAGGTAGGTCGGGCAGAGGCACTACTCAACTCACGGACGATGGGTGGCCTGGCAGAGGCCCTCCTCACTTCAAAGATGGGGCAGCTTTGCAGAGGCGCTCCTCACTTCCCCAGGCTGGGTTGGCGGTGGGCTCTCACTTTCTAGGCAGTGGTGGGAAAGCTACTCACTTCCCAGATCTGGTGGCGGGCAGGCGCTCTCACTTCCCAGAGTTTGTGTAGCGGGCAGGCCATCACCACTTCCCAGGCGATGGGTGGACAGGTAGAGGCTCCCCTCACTTTGAGCGATGGGTGGCTGGCAGGGAGGCCTCCTTTCCAGACAATGGGTGAATTGAGGCCTCCTCACTTCTCAGAAGTTGGGTGGCGGCAGAAGCGTCCTCCGCTGCAGGCAGTGGGTGGCGATCCCGAGCTCTCACCTCGGGCGGTGTGGCCGGGCGAGCGCTGCCTCACTTCCCAGAGGGGTGGCTGGGCAGAGGTGATCCTCACCTCCCGGTGTGTGGCGGGCAGGCGCCACCACTTCCCAGACTGTGGGTAGCCAGCAGCAGAGGCACTTTCCTCACTTCCAGAAGAGTGGTGGCGGACAGGGTTTACCACCCCAAGAAGGGCGAGGGTCTGGCGGCTCTCCCGCCCCGAATGCGGCTGCGGGCGGCTCCTCACCCACCAGATGGGCTGTCTGGGCCAGAATTAAACCACTGCTACTAGCAGAAGATGGGAAGTGGGCAGAGGCTCCCTCACCTCCGGACGTGGGTTTGCCGGGGCAGAGGCTCTCCAACACTGGGGCGATGGTTGGCGGGGCTGGGGGTCGCCCTCACTTCCCTGGAAGCGGGGTGGCGGGCAGAGCGCTCCTGCCCCAGATAGCTGCGGGCACAGGAAAAACCTCTCTTCCCAGATATTAGATTAAATCAGGCAGAGGCGTCCTCACCTCCTGGATGATGGGTGGCAGACGAAGATCGCTCACTCACTTCCCAGGGCGGTGGCGGGCAGAATCTCCCCTCACCTCCCGGACAATGGGTGGCCGTGCCGAGAACCATCCTCACTTCCCAGGCGATGGGTGCTGGGCGGCTCTCCACCTCCCAGGCGGTGTGTGGTGGGGCAGAGGGGCTCTCACTTCCAGGGGTGGGTGGCCAGGCAGGCGTCCTGCGCCTCCCGGATGATGGTGGCTGGCAGGCGCTCTCACACCTCTCCCAGATGATGATGGGTGGCTGGGCAGAGGCCTCACCTCCCGGGGACAATGGGTGGCGAGGGCAGAGGGGATCTCACTCACCTCTGGGCCGATGGTTGGGCCAGACGGGCTCCTCACGCCTGACGGAGAACTGGCAGACGGCTCTGGTCGATGGGGTGGCGGGCGAGGGTTCTGCTCACTTCCCAGAAATGATGGGTGGTCAAGCCGGCATCTGACCTCAGGACAATGGCTGGCCGGGCGAAACTCTCACCTCCGGAAAATGGGTGGCGGGCAGATTTCTCACTTCCCAGAAGGTGAGTGGCCGGGCAGAAGTGCTGCTCACTTCCCAGACGGAGCTGCGGGCGAGGCGCTCCACTTCCAGGCGTTGAATGGCGGGCAGCCCTCTTCACTCCCAGGCGAGGCGGGCCGGGTAGAGGCCTCAATTCTCCCCAGGTAGGCGGGCAGGCTAAGCTCACCTCATTTCCCAGGCGTTGGTGGCGGGCAGGCCACTCCCCAGCTTCCAGATTTTGTGTGGCCGGCAGAGCGCTCCTCACTTCCCAGACGACGCGTGGACAGGTAAGGCACTCCTCACTTCCCAAACAGTGGGTGTCCTGGTAAGAGGCCTCTCAGTTTCCCAGGCATTGGGTAGTGCATTGCAAGCTCCTCACTTCTGAAGTGTGGGTGGCGGCGGGGCCTCGCTTCCAGGCAGTGGGTAGCGAGCAGTGTCCTCACTTCTAGAAGGTTATGTGGCGGCGGGCAGAGAAGCGCACCACTTCCCAGAAGGGGGTGGCGTGCAGAGGCGGCTCACCCATCAGAGATGATGGGTGGGCAGGTGGCTCATCACCTCCCGGGGCGGTGGCTGGCGGGCAGGGTACTCCTGTCCCGGACCATGGCGGGCAGGCACTCCCTGTATGACGTGTTATGGCCCGCCAGGCTGCGGCTACGGA
This sequence comes from Hoolock leuconedys, assembly GCA_023748175.1. NCBI lineage: Eukaryota > Metazoa > Chordata > Mammalia > Primates > Hylobatidae > Hoolock > Hoolock leuconedys. The sequence continues at coordinate 3,740 of JAKGGE010001832.1, forward strand.
GCCGGGCAGCGGGCGGCGTGTCTCGCCGAATGGGGGTGGCGGGCAGGCGCCCGCTCCTCCCTTCCAGGCGTTGGATGGCTGCGCCGAAGCCTCTTCACTCCCGCGCTATATAGGGTGGCCGGGCGAGCGCCACCAGACGAATTTGAAAGCTGAGCGGGAAAAACACCGAATTCCCGAATGGGTGGCGGGGCAGAGTGAACTACTGCTTTAGGCGATGGTGGTCAGGCAGTGGCTTCACTTCCAGGCGTTGGGTGGCCAGGAAGAGCGCTCTCACTTCTCGGGCAATGGGGAGGTCGGGCAGAGCTCTCTCACCTCCTGGAAGATGGGTAGCAGTACAGATGGGCTCTCACCTCCCGGATGATAGGTGGCAGGAGCAGAGCATTTCACTTCCAGGCGAAGGCGGCTGGACAAGGCTCTTCAATTCCAGATCTGGTGGCACAGGCGGCGCTCCTCACTTCCCAAACGATGGGTGTCCGGGCAGAGGCTCTCCACTACTCTGGGGAACGCCCCTCAGAGAGAGCTCCTCACTTGAACGAAGCGGCGGGCAGGAACCCAATTCCCTTCACAGATGGGGTGGACCCGAGCGGGGTCGCTCGGCCCCGCCTAGGCAGCGTTGGTGGCGGGCAGAGGGGCCTCACCTCCCGGGCAGATGGTGCCCAGCGGGCAGGCGCTCTCCACATCCCGGCTTGATGGGTGGCGGCAAAAGCGCACCTCACTACGAGCTGGCCGGTGGCGCTGGCGGCTCCTCACTTCCCAGGCGGGGTAGCGGAGAAGAGCTCTCTTCACCCAAAGGCGAAGGCGGCGGCGCTCCTCCCCAGGCTGGGAGGTGAGCAGAAGCTCACTTTCCAGGCGATAGGTAGCCAGGCGGCTCCTCACCTCCCGGGCGACAGTGGCGAACGAAGTCTCTCTCCAGGTTGGGTAGCCGGGCTGAGCTCTCACATCCAGGCGTGGGCCCAGCAAGTAGAGGCACTCCTGCGCCTTCCCGAACTATGGTGGCACAGGCGAAGCCTCCACACTTCCCTGACGAGGCGGCAGGGCAGAAACTGCTCACTTCCCAGGTAGGTGAAAGGCAGAAACTCCTCACTTCCGCGAAGATGGAGGTGAGGCTCCTCACACAGAGACCATAGGTGACGGGCAGAGCTCTCCTCACCTCCCGGACAATGGTGGCCGTGCGAGAGCCTCACCTCCCAGAAAGATGGTGGCGGGCGAGGCTCCTCCTCCCAGAGAGGTGGAAAGGTGGGCAGCTCTCACCTCACGAGCAGTGTGTAGCCAGGCTGAGCCTCCTCACTTCCAGAAAGATGGGGAAGTCCGGCAGAAGCTCTCCTCAACTCCTGCCGCGGATGATGGTGGCCAGCAGAAACGCTACCACCTCCCGGACGGTAGGTGGGCGGGTGAGCAGCACCCCCCTCACTTCCCCAGGGGATGAGTGGCGGGGCAAGCGCTCACTTCCCGAGCGTGGCGGCAGGCAGAGGCACTCCTCACATGTCCAGGCGTTTGCGTGGCGGGCAGAGCCTCTTCACTCCCCGCCTGGGCTGGCCCGAGCAGAGCACTTTCCTCACTTCCCAAGCAGGCGGCTGAGCAAAAGCGCTCCCTCTCAATTCCCAGGTGAAGGGTGGCAGAATAGGCCTCGCTATGATAGGTGGTCGACGAGCACTCCTCACTTCCCAGGCAGTTGGGTAGCCAGCCTGGCAGAGCCCTCCTCACTTCAAAATGGTAGCCTTGCAGAGAGCACTCCCTACTCACTTCCAAACTTTGAGTTGCTTGGTGGCGCTCTCACTTCCCGGATATTTAGGTGTTGAGCAGAAACGTCCTCACTTTAGATATTTAGGTAGCGAGCAGAAGCCCCTCCCTCACTTCCAAGGTTTGTGTGGCGAGCAGAATGGCTCCTCACCTCCCAGGACGATGGGTGGGGCGGGCCGAGGCTCTACTCCGCTCTCCCGACAGTGGGAGAGTGGGGCGGCTCCTCACCTGTAGATGGTGTGTGCATGAGCCCTCCTCCTTTTCAGGCGATGGGAGGTGTGGCAGGCACTCTCTCACCACCACCCGGATGATGGGTGGTCGGGCAGAGTCGCTCCTCACCTCCCGGATGATGGTTGGCCGGGCAGAGGCACTCCTCACTTCCTAGAAGGAATGGCCAGACAGACGTTCTCTTCACACCCCAGAAGGGGCGGTCAGGCTGAGCCGCTCCTCCCTTCCCAGATGTGGCTGCGTGAAAACAACACTTCCCAGGCAGGGGTGTCCCGGGACAGGCTCCCTTCATGAAGATGGAAGTGTGGCAGAGGCTCCTCACCTCTGGGCAGTGGGTTGCTGGGCATGGAAATACTCCTTTCTCCCGGGGCCGATGGATTTGACGGACTCTCCCTCTCACTTTGACGGTGGCCAGAGCAGGTCATCACTTTGGATGGCTTTGCAGACCGCGGGCTCTCCTCACTTCCCAGATGATGGATTAAATGGGCAGAAGATCCCTCACCTCCCGGATAATGGGTGGCGGGCAGTGCTCACCCCTCCCAGATGATGGGTGGTGGACAGAAACTCTCCTCCTCCCAGTGGGACAATGGGTGGCTGGGAGCCCTCCTCCTCCCTGGGCGATGAATTTGTGTTGGCAGGGCGGTGGCTCCTCTCCCGGCCGGTGTGGTCGGACAGGCGGTGATCTCCTCACCTCCCAGGTGTGGGTGGCCAGGCAGGCTCTCACTTCCCAGACGATGGGAGTGCGTCCCCTCTCCCCTTACCTCCCAGTGATGGGTGGCGGGCAGAGCGCTCCTCACCTCCCGGACAATGGGATGCCCGGGCCAGGATCTCCCTCTTTCTCCTGGACGTTTGGAGCAGAGGCGCTCCTCACTTCCCTGGGCGGCGAGACTGAGGCTTCGCTCCCTCAATTCACGGAGGAGATGGGTGGCTGGGCCGAGGTTCTGCTCACTTCCCAAATGTTGGAGTGCGTCAGGCGAGCCACTAGCCTCGGACAATGGCTGGCGGCAGGGCGCTCCACCTCCCGGAAGATGGGTCGGCGGGCAGAGCCCTACTCCTCCCAGGCGGGTGGTGTGGCCCCGGACGGCCTCCTCACTTCAGGCAGGGGCAGGCGGGTAGAGACACCACTCCCCACTTCCCAGATTGGGAGGACGAGGGCAGAGTCGCTCCTCACTTCCCAGACGTTGGGTGAGCCGGGCAGGGCCCTCCTCCCACATCAGATTTTTTTTGTGTGGCGGGCAGAGGCCTCCTCCCCTTACCAGACGGCGTGGACGGTGGGCATGTGTGGTTGTCAGGTTAAGACAGGCAGTGGTGTTGGTGCAGAGCCTCCTCACTTCCCAGGGGTGGGTGACCAGCAGGCTAACCCTCGGTGGGGCAGTGGCGGACAGAGGATCATCACCGCCTCCCGGACGATCGTTGTGCCCGGCAGGCTCCTCACTTCCAGGCGGGGCAGCCGGGACAGAATTTCACACCCAAGGCAGGCGGCCGGGCCTCCCTCCCTTCCCAGACTGGGAGGAGGCTGAGCAGGCAGCTCCTCACCTCCCGGAAAATGGGTGGCGGGGCAGGAGAGGCTCACTCACTTCCAGAGGATGGGGGAGGGGTGGGGCAGAGAGAGCGCTCCTCACCTCACAGGCGATGGGTGGCCGGGCAGGGCTCTCCTCACCTCCCAGGATGATGGGTGGCCGGGCAGAGTCGCTCCTCACCTCCCGGATGATGGTTGGCCGGGCAGAGGCGCTCCTCACCTCCCGGACGATGAGTGGGCGGGCAGAGGCGCTCCTCACTTCCCAGAAGGTGGGTGGCCGGGCAGAGGCGCTCCTCACTTCCCAGACAATGGGTGGTCAGGCATTAGTAGCTCCTCGCACTTCGGAAGGTGGGTGGTCGGGCAGAGGCCCTCCTCACTTCAAGATGGGATGGCCTGGCAGGCTCCTCCTTCCCAGAAGGTGGGTGGCGGGCAGAGGCGCTCCTCACTTCCAGGCAGGACGAGCGGACGGGGTTCTCTTCCCACCCAGAAGGGGGCGATTAGAGACGAAGCTCCTCCTTCCCAGACCAGCTGGCTGCCAAAGCAGAGGCGCTCCTCACTTCCCAGATGGGGTGTCCAGACAGAGGCGCTCCTCACTTCCCAGATGGGGTGTCCAGACAGGCTCTCACTTCCCAGATGATTGGTCGTCAGGCAGAGGCGCTCCTCACATCCCAGACGATGAGTGGCCAGGCAGAGGCGCTCCTCACTTCCCAGGCGGTGAGTGGCGGGCAGAGCTCTCACCTCCCGGACAATGGGTGTCCGGGCAGAGGATCTCCTCACCTCCTGGGCGATGGTTCCCCGGGCCAGGCAGGCTCTCACTTCCCAGGCGGTGAGTGGCGGGCAGAGGCACTCCTCACTTCCCAGACGTGCGTGGCCAGGCAGAGGCGCTCCTCACTTCCCAAATGATGTGTCGTCAGGTGGAGGTGCTCCTGACCTTCAGGACAATGGCTGGCCGGGTAGAGGTGCTCCTCACCTCACGGACGATGGGTGGACGGGCAGAGGCCATACTCACTTCCCAGACGGTGAGTGGCCGGGCAGAGGCCTCCTCACTTCCAGATTGTGGCCGGGCAGAGGCACTCCTCACTTCCCAGGCGTTGGGTGGCCAGGCAGAGGCGCTCCTCACTTCCCAGACACTGGGGTGCCGGGCAGAGGCGCTCCTCACTTCCCAGACGTTGGGTGGCCAGGCAGAGGCGCTCCTCACCTCCCGGAGATGGCTGGCCGGGCAGAGGCGCTCCTCACCTCCCGGACCATGTGCTTAGCCAGGCAGAGAGCCTCCTCACTTCCCAGGCGGTGAGTGGCGGGCAGAGGCACTCCTCACTTCCCAGACAGGGGCGTCAAGACATCAGTGACTCCCTCACTTCCCAGGCGGTGAGTGACGGGCAGAGGCGCTCCACACTTCCCAGACGTTGGGTGGCCAGGCAGAGGCCCTCTTCATTCCTTATGGGGTGGCGGGCAGAGGCACTCCTCACTTCCCAGGCAATGGGTGGCAGGGCAGAGGCGCTCCTCACCTCCCGGATGATGGGCGCCGGGCAGAGGCGCACCTCACTTCCGAGACTGTGGGTGGCCGGCAGGCCCTCCTCACCTCCCAGGCAGATGGGGTGGCCGGGCAGAGGCACTCCTCACTTCCCAGATGATGGGTGGCCGGGCAGAGTTGCACCTCACTTCCCAGGCGTTGGGTGGCCAGGCAGAGCCTCTCCTCACTTCCCAGACGTTGGGTGGCCAGGAAGACACGCTCCTCTATTCTCAGACGATGGGAGGTCAGGCAGAGGCGTTCCTCACCTCATGGACGATGGGTGGCAGGGCACATGGGCTCCTCACCTCCCGGATGATGGGTGGCCGGGCAGAGGGGCTCCTCACCTCCCGGACGATGGGTGCCCGGGCAGGCTCCTCACTTCCCAGGCAGATGGGGTGGCCGGGCAGGCTCCTCACTTCCCAGGCGATGGGTGGCGGTGGGGCCCTCCTCACTTCCCAGGCGATGGGTGGCCGGGCAGGCTCCTCACTTCCCAGGCGATGGGTGGCGGGCAGGCTCCTCACTTCCCAGATGATGGGTGGCCGGGCAGAGGCGCTCCCTCACTTCCCAGGCGTTGGGTGGCGGGCAGGCTCCTCACCTCCCGGATGATGGGTGGCGGGCAGGCTCCTCACTTCCCAGGCGATGGGTGGCGGGCAGGCTCCTCACCTCCCGGACGATGGGTGGCGGGCAGAGGCATCCTCACCTCCCGGACGATGGGTGGCCGGGCAGAGGCACTCCTCACTTCCCAGACGTTGGGTGGCCGGGCAGGCTCCTCACTTCCCAGATGATGGGTGGCGGGCAGAGGCGCCTCCTCACCTCCCGGACGATGGGTGGCCGGGCAGAGGCGCTCCTCACTTCCCAGACGATGGGTGGCCGGGCAGGCTCCCCTCACCTCCCAGGATGATGGGTGGCCGGGCAGAGGAGGAGCCCCTCACCTCCCGGACGATGGGTGGCGGGCAGAGGCGCTCACTCACTTCCCAGATGATGGGTGGCCAGGCTCCTCACTTCCCAGGCAGGTTGGCGAGATGGGGTGCTCCTCCTCACTTCCCAGATGATGGGTCGTCAGGCAGAGGTGATCCTCACCTCCCGGATGATGGGTGGCCGGGCAGAGGCCCTCCTCACTTCCCAGATGTTGGGTGGCCGGGCAGAGGCCCTCCTCAGTTCCCAGGCGATGGGTGGCCAGGCAGAGGCGCACCTCACCTCCCAGAGGGTGGGTGGCCAGGCAGAGGCGCTCCTCACCTCCCGGACGGGGTGGCCGGGCAGAGGCGCTCCTCACTTCCCAGCGGGGCAGCTGGGCAGAGGCGCTCCTCAATTCCCAGATGGGGTGGCCGGCAGGCTCTCACTTCCCAGACGTTGGGTGGCCAGGCAGAGGCTCCTCACTTCCCAGATGATGGGTGGCCAGGCAGAGGCTCTCCACACCTCCCAGGCAGGCGGGGAGGGACAGAGGCTCTCTTCACACTCCAGATGGGGCGGCCGGGCGAGGCGCTCCTCCCTTCCCAGACGATGGGTGGCGGGCAGGCTCCTCACTTCCCAGGCAGATGGGGTGGCGGGCAGAGGCGCTCCTCACCTCCGGACGATGGGTGGCAATGCAGATGGGCTCCCTCACCTCCCGGGCGATGGGTGGCGAGAACAGGCACTCCTCACTTCCCAGACTATGGGTGGCCGTGCAGAGGCCCTCCTCACTTCCCAAATGATGGGTGGCCGGGCAGAGGCTCTCCTCACTTCCCTGATGGGGAGGCCGGGAAGTGGCTCTCCTCACTTCCCAGACGTTGGGTCGGCGGGCAGAGGCGCTCCTCACCTCCCAGGCGATGGGAGGTCAGGCAGAGGCTCTCCTCACTTCCCAGAGGGTGGGTGGTCGGGCAGAGGCGCTCCTCACTTCCCAGACGATGGGTGGCCGGGCAGAGGCGCTCGTCACTTCCCAGACGATGGGTGGCCGGGCAGAGGCCCTCCTCAATTCTGGAAGGACTGTGAGATGTGGCCTTGCAGAGGCCATCCTCACTTCCCAGACGATGGGAGGTCGGGCAGAGGCGCTCCTCACTTCCCAGGCGGTGGGTGGCAGGGCAGATGGGCTCCCTCACCTCCCAGATGATGGGTGGCGGGCAGAGGCTCTCCTCACCTCCCAGGCGATGGGTGGTCGGGCAGAGGCTCTCCTCACCTCCCGGACGATGGGTGGCCGGGCAGAGGCTCTCCTCACTTCCCAGACTATGGGTGGCCGGGCAGAGGCCCTCCTCAATTCCCAGTTGGTGTGGCCGGGCAGAGTCGAACCTCACTTCCCAGGCGACCAGAATTGTTGGGGAGGTGGGCTCCTCAATTCCCAGACGTTGGGGTGGCCGGGCAGAGGCTCTCCTCACTTCCCAGGCGATGGGAGGTGGGGCAGAGGCTCTCCTCACCTCCCAGACGATGGATGGCATGGTTCAGATGGGCTCCTCACCTCCGGGATGATGGGTGGCGGGCAGAGGCTCTCCTCACCTCCCGGACGATGGGTGGCCGTGCAGAGGCCCTCCTCACTTCCCAGATGGGGTGGCTGGGCAGAGGCACCTCACTTCCCAGATCATGAATTGGGCGGGCAGGCTCCTCACTTCCCAGGGCGTTGGGTGGCCGGCAGAGGCGCTCCTCACTTCCCAGATGTTGGGTGGCCGTGCAGAGGCCCTCCTCACTTCCCAGACTTTGGGTGGCCGGGCAGGCTCTCCTCACTTCCCAGAAGGTGGGTGGCCGGGCAGAGGCGCTCCTCACTTCCCAGAAGGGGTGACGGAAACTGGGGCGCTCAGTCCCAGATGGCTTTGCGGGGCACAGGCTCCTCACTTCCCAGATGATGGGTGGACGGGCAGAGGCTCTCCTCACCTCCCGGATGGTGGGTGGCCAGGCGGCTCCTCACCTCCGGATGGTGGGTGGCCAGGCAGACGCGCTCCTCACCTCCCGGATGGTGGGTGGCCAGGCAGACGCGCTCCTCACCTCCCGGAGTGTGGGTGGCCAGGCAGAGGCCTCCTCACTTCCCAGGCGATGGGAGGTGGGGCAGGCAGGCGCTCCTGACATCCCGGACAATGGCTGGCCGGGCAGAGGCGCCTCCTCACTTCCCAGATGATGGGTGGCTGGGCAGAGGCTCTCCTCACCTCCGGACGATGGGTGGCCGGGCAGAGGCTCCTCACTTCCCAGGCTGGGAGGCACGGGCAGAGGCGCTCCTCACCTCACGGACGATCGGTGGCCGGGCAGAAGCTCTCCTCACCTCCGGACGATGGGTGGCAGGTAGGTCTTGCTTCCCAGACTATGGGTGGCTGGGCAGAGGCGCTCCTCACTTCCGGACGATGGGTGGCCGGGCAGGCTCTCACTTCCCAGGCGATGGGTGGCGGGCAGGCTCCTCACCTCCCAGACGATGGGTGGCCGGGCAGGCTCTCACTTCCCAGATGATGGGTGGCCAGGCAGAGGCGCTCCTCACCTCCCGGGCGATGGGTGGCGGGCAGAGGCTCTCTCACCTCCCAGACGATGGGTGGCGGGCAGGCTCCTCACTTCCCAGATGATGGGTGGCCGGGCAGGCTCTCCTCACCTCCCAGACGATGGGTGGCAGGCAGAGGCACTCCTCACTTCCCAGATGATGGGTGGCGGGCAGAGGCTCTCTCACCTCCCAGACGATGGGTGGCCAGGCAGAGGCCTCCTCACCTCCCAGATGGGGTGGCGGGCAGGCTCCTCACTTCCCAGATGATGGGTGGCCAGGCAGAGGCCTCCTCACCTCCCAGGCGATGGGTGGCGGGCAGGGCAGGCTCCTCACCTCCCGGACGATGGGTGGCCAGGCAGAGGCGCTCCTCACCTCCCAGATGATGGGTGGCGGGCAGAGGTGCTCCTCACTTCCCAGATGATGGGTGGCGGGCAGAGGCCTCCTCACTTCCCAGACAGTGGGTGGCGGGCAGAGGTGCTCCTCACTTCCCAGATGATGGGTGGCCGGGCAGAGGCACCTCACTTCCCAGATGGGGTGGCGGGCAGGCTCCTCACTTCCCAGATGATGGGTGGCGGGCAGGCTCCTCACCTCCCGGACGATGGGTGGCGGGCAGGCGCTCCTCACTTCCCAGGCGATGGGTGGCCGGGCAGGGGCTCTCCTCACATCCCAGACGTGGGTGGCCAGGCAGAGGCGCTCCTCACTTCCCAGATGATGGGTGGCCAGGCAGAGGCGCTCCTCACTTCCCAGGCGATGGGTGGCCGGGCAGAGGCGCTCCTCACTTCCCAGGCGTTGGGTGGCCGGGCAGAGGCTCTCCTCACCTCCCGGACGATGGGTGGCGGGCAGAGGCGCTCCTCACTTCCCAGGCGTTGGGTGGCCGGGCAGAGGCTCTCCTCACCTCCCGGACGATGGGTGGCCGGGCAGAGGCGCTCCTCACTTCCCAGATGGGGTGGCCGGGCCGAGGTTCTGCTCACTTCCCAAATGATGGGTCGTCAGGTGGAGGTGCTCCTGACCTTCCGGACAATGGCTGGCCGGGCAGAGGTGCTCCTCACCTCCCGGACGATGGGTGGACGGGCAGAGGCCATACTCACTTCCCAGACGTTCCAGCCTGCTTGCCCCTGTGTCTGTGGCTCTCTCCGCTTCCTGCCTGCACACACACTCAGCTCTGTGCACTCTGTTCTGCCCGAGCATATTGTCAGCTCCTCTCAAGATTTAGCTCTGAAGCTCATGTTTCCATGAGGTCTTGAGTTCTCCAGGACCTGCAGCTTTGTCCCCCCATCACAAGTTATGACACTTGCCACCATCATTCCCTGCTAATCTTGATTAGGCATCTGGCTTGTGTCACACAGAACACTGGATTTGGTTTTTATCATATGAATAAAGTAATTTCAGAATTGTCTCCTAGGACAGAAATGCCCTAAGCTAAAGGGACTATGATGTGTTTTTACTTGCAGCAGCGTGCATAGTTTTAAGAGTTCTCAAGTCATTGCTATTGCTGTTGAATGAATGGCTGAAGAATTATTATTTTTGAGAAGGGTCTCTGCTGTTGCCCAGTCTGTGGTCTCAAACTCTGGCCTCTGGCAATTCCTCCTGCTTTGGCCTCCCAAAGCTGGGATTACAGGTATGAGCTGCTGTGCCTGGCCATACAAGAATCAATTCAATACCCACCACACTGCATTAACGTTAAAGACATAGGGTCCCAATGGGTAGCTTTACTCAA
>JAKGGE010001162.1:0-23000 GCA_023748175.1 Hoolock leuconedys
CCCCTGTGTCTGTGGCTCTCTCCGCTTCCTGCCTGCACACACACTCAGCTCTGTGCACTCTGTTCTGCCCGAGCATATTGTCAGCTCCTCTCAAGATTTAGCTCTGAAGCTCATGTTTCCATGAGGTCTTGAGTTCTCCAGGACCTGCAGCTTTGTCCCCCCATCACAAGTTATGACACTTGCCACCATCATTCCCTGCTAATCTTGATTAGGCATCTGGCTTGTGTCACACAGAACACTGGATTTGGTTTTTATCATATGAATAAAGTAATTTCAGAATTGTCTCCTAGGACAGAAATGCCCTAAGCTAAAGGGACTATGATGTGTTTTTACTTGCAGCAGCGTGCATAGTTTTAAGAGTTCTCAAGTCATTGCTATTGCTGTTGAATGAATGGCTGAAGAATTATTATTTTTGAGAAGGGTCTCTGCTGTTGCCCAGTCTGTGGTCTCAAACTCTGGCCTCTGGCAATTCCTCCTGCTTTGGCCTCCCAAAGCTGGGATTACAGGTATGAGCTGCTGTGCCTGGCCATACAAGAATCAATTCAATACCCACCACACTGCATTAACGTTAAAGACATAGGGTCCCAATGGGTAGCTTTACTCAAATCTACTGAGAATATTTACAAAAGCACATAGTAGGTGCTTAGTGAGTTTCGTTGAGTCAAATAAAGAATGAATGCAGATCCACACAACCATGGAAAATTTACTCCAAAAATATACCTCAGAAGAGAGGCATAATGCTACCTTTAACCACAGTATAAAGAATATAAATTGGAAAATAAGATTAGAGCTCATGTTTGTCTTCAGCTGTGTTACCCAAATGAATCAGTTGATCTCTTGACCTTACTCTCATCTCAAATGAAATGTTAGAAAAGATATTTAGTCATTGAACATTCTAACTTAAATCATTATTAGGCTTAAAGTCAAAAATGACCAAAGTGCTTTACATTAAGTGTGGCACGAATTTGGGACTCTGATTTCTAGGTCTTCACCATGGAGCATGTTCATGACAGGCTCTGGGGCACTGGGCAGAACCTAAAGATGAGACCAAGAGATGGACCCCAGTTGGCCTGCTCAAAGTGAGGCAGGAGGTCAATACCCAGTTTGTTACATAGAGCTACAGGCGAAGCCAGGGATGAGAAGCTCCGAGGTGGGGACAGCAGTCAGTGTCCCAGCTGGCAGTGGCTGGGGGTCAAAGCTGGCCTGGAGATCACCAGGAAACAGGTGAGTGGCTGGGCAGTGTAAGCCAGGGATATGCTGAAAAATGTGCCCCCACTCAGGGAAGACTCTAGGGCTCCCAGTGCAAAGCCATCAATGCCAGCTGTTTGTCTCAAGTTATCTGAAAGATGGCTAAGTGAAAGTGTTAGATTTAGTTGGATGTTCCCGAGCATAGATAGAAGCCAGGAGGAGTAAGGTTAATTTGGGGTTAATAGGAAGGAGAAGAGTTTTAATTTGTCTATTACGATAAATTGAGATGAACCCACTTATACAGTAATGAGGTTCCTCTACTGGAAGAGTTTACGCACAGGGTACCCCTCATCAGGGACGTTGTATTAGGGATTCCTGAATTGTAAGGGTTCAGATGTGTTTTAAAGTTTTTCTGCTTATCACGTCCCTACCAATTCAACTCTAGGTAAACACTTTCAGATCCCGCAGCCCTTCCTCACAGGAATGATCTCAGCATGCTCCTATGTCCCAGGACTCAGCTCTCAGGACTCTTTAGTCTTTGACTGTCCTCTTAAAGTGGGAGTTCTTGAATGGGACCTCATGTGCCAGGGATGTGGTTTGGCCAGGGCCCTTTCTAGGACATGACACACTTTTTACAGGTAGTGGACTCTCATTTATTGTTTCCTCATCTATTTTCTTCAAGCTCTGAGTTGAGCTGTAAAGCACATAGGCATTTGAGTTTCAGCTGCTTCTGCCACATGCTTAAGCCACCTCAGGTGATGGAGACTCCTTTCCTTCCATCTCCACTTTGTCTGTTGGGGACCCTTGGGGTAATGTACCTAGACACTGACTCTGAGGTTTGTACTGAACTTCCATGCATTCCATTCTTGCTTTCTCAAGAGTCTCATAGTTTACCACAATGCTTGCTTTCTCTGTTCTTGTTTTTCTTCTTTCATTTTCTTTTTTTTTTCTTTTTTTTCTGAGACAAAGTCTCCTCTGTCGCCCAGGTTGGAGGTAGTATGCCAATCTCGCTCACTGAAGCCTCCCACCTCCCGATTCAAGTGATTCTCAAGCCCAAGTCCAGAGTAATCTGATTACAGGCGCGCACCAGGATGCTTGCCTAATTTTGTATTTTAGTAGATATGTTTCACCATGTTGCCTGGGGTTGGTCTCTGAACTACTGACCTCAGGTGATCTGCCTGCCCCACCTCCCAAAGTGCTGGATTACAGGTGAGCCACCATGTTCGGCCTATTTTTTTATCTCTGCTTTCCTGTCCTTCATGCTCCACTGAATACTGCAACATTTTTTACTGTGCCAGTGTTTTTCTTTTTCAAACTCTTGGCCCTCTTGGTATCTGAGTGAATAGGGAATGTGGGCGGCTTCTAAGCTCTTTGTGTACATGAAAGAAAAATGCCCAGAGAGCAGGACTTGTTTAATTTAATTGGCAGAAACAATGAGCCCCAGAAAACCCAGATTTCTGGACTTCCCTCACAGCCCCCTGGTCTTGGAGATCACAGTACATTTGCTAATAGCACTGAGTCACAAAGAGTAGCAGTTGCCTTCTCCTTCAGTGGTCATTGTACCAAAAGAATTTATCCGGGAAAAAAAATCCCAGGCCTCCACAGACTCAGTAAGACCACACTGAAGTAAACTAAAAAGAGTAACAAGAGCAGTAGAATTTATCAAGTGCTTCCTATTTTTCAAAGAAACTTTCAAGTCCGTCACCTTATATGATGCTCCCTGAAGCACCTTAAGGTAGAAGAACCCATAGGAGCCTCCTTTTGTAAGTAAAGGTCAAGGACGGAGTCCAGGCCTGGGGTGGGTAGAGGAGGCTGCTGGTCCACAAACCTTCCGTGGAGCAATGCTTCAGAAAACCAGGGAAAGGGAATGAATGAGTTGTTTCCATCTGGTATCAAAGGGGTGGGGGCCCTGAGGACAGACCTAGGGTTCTGGTTTGTCAGTGGTTCAAGAAGCATCCTAGGCCGGGCGCGGTGGCTCATGCCTGTAATCCCAGCACTTTGGGAGGCCAAGAAGGGCGGATCACCTGAGGTCAGGAGTTCAGACCAGCCTCACAACATGGTGAAACCTCTACTAAAATACAAAAATTACCCGTGGTGGTGGTGGGCTCCTGTAATTCCAGCTACTTGGGAAGCTGGGAGGCAGGAGAATGGCCTGAACTCAGGGGGCAGAGTGTCAGCAAGCCAAGATTGCCCCACCAAATTCCAGCCTGGATGACAGAGTGACTCCATCTCAAAAAAAGCAGCCTGTTCCAGGTTTGGGAGGCAGGAACTGGCTGGGGGTGGTGTGGGTGGTGGGGGCCGACTCCTTGTCCTCACATCAGGCCAGTCTGAAGGAGCAGGTTGGGAGAATATAAGTCCGCATTAGGAGGGAAGAGTGCTGGCTTGGGAAACCACAGTTGTTAAGACATGGGACAGTAGGGGTGTTAGCTCCCTGGCAGTGAGGTGGCTTCTGGGACCAGTAGATGCTCTAGTTGGGGATTCTGAAGTGTGGAGCAAGACCTGCTCTCACCACATGGGAGTCTTGTCAGAATCTTAAGTTACTCAGTCATTTATTCAGCAGCTATCAACAAGACCTCAGTGAATATAAATATATCTCAAACATATTTATATACTGGGCCATGCTTGTAATCCCAGTAATTTGAGAGGCTGAGGGGGTGGATCACCTGAGGTCAGGAGTTTGAGACCAGCCTGATCAACACAGAAACCCTCTCTCACAAATACAGTACTTGGCTGGCATGGTGGTGCATGCCTGTAATCCCAGCTACTTGGGGATCCTGAGGCAGTGAAGAATTGCTTGAACCTTGGGAGGTGGAGGTTGTAGCCCGCCCAAGATTGCACCATTGCGCCCAGCCTGGGCAACAAGAGTGAAACTCCACCAAAACAAACAAACAAACAAAACCCCAATATATTTATAGTGTTTATGAGAATATATATGCTGTATACACACACACACACACACACATATATCTTATATTTATTCTTTTAATGCACATAACCAAAACCACATGGGAATACATATTCTCTATTTTATGGATTAGGGAAACTGAGGCTGCCCAAGGATGATAATTGGTTAGCTCAAAGTCCAAAGTTCCTGTTTTCTGAATTTTTCACAGGTGTTTCATAGCTTTCCACATGTGCCAGCAGTTCCTAAATTTCGTTATGTATGCCTTAAGAAAATAGAGAAAACACCTTTCAGAGTTATTGTCAGTACTACTTTATCTTTAGACTGAAAACTCAAACACATAACTGAAATTCAACTTGAGTCCTTTTTTGTTCAACCCATGAACAATTGTATGGTTGGTATCTACTCTTTTTTCTTTTCTTTTTACTTAAAAATTTTTTGTAACTATTTTTCTTTCTTTTACTGGTTTCTGTATTTATTATTACATATTTGCTTTTTCAACTTTTAGGTCATTTTGTGATCTACATGTGCAGGTTTCTGTAATTCGGTGGTATCTTTTAATTTAAGCCAATCAAGAACAACTTCTTCTTAAACCAGGAATTAACATCTATGTTTCCTGCGTGTCCCGGGACCTGTGTCAGGCACCCCAGTTATGTGGCCAAGTGGGAACATTGCAACAGGGAGAATGGGTTAGCTTATAGATGGTGTTTCCCGGTAAGTTTGTTATGGGTGAGAGGTCAGTATCAGTGCACAAATTCAGAGTCCCGCTGCAGGAAGGCACAAGTCTCCAATGCTCCCAGGCTGGGTATACTGAGCTCATGGTTCAAGTACCTTTCCCTACTTTCCATGGCCTGTGCCATGACCTCAAGGCCAAGCCCCTCTGCCCTCGGGCCTGCCTCGGTCTGTCCTGTTGGTTGGCTCAGTTTCTGATGCCCCAGATACCTTCCTCTAAACCTTCTCGATGGTAAAGCCTCTGCTCCCCTTGTGGCTGCCTGCCCGAATTTGGGGCAGGTTTCACTGGAGATCCCAGCTGTCTGGCAGTGAATTTTTCTCTGATACAATGTCCTTTTGCTGCTTCCTCTCCCTTTCTTTCCCAGCTAGAATAAAGTTCAGTCCTTTATTTTCTTGGCATGGCTCATTCTTGCAAAGAAAGCATAAAACTCTGGATGAGTCAGAACCTGGCTGAAGTGTCAGGTACATTTCCAAACACTGATTGGACTCAGACTCAGCCTGTGCCAGGCAGAGAACCCAGGCATGAATAAGATCCCATCATCCCCTGTGCTGGAGTTGCTCCCAGCCTAGAGACCTGAGGAGACACCCAGCCCACTGTGACAAGTGCTGCTGGGCTCCCAACCTGATTCCTGGTCAGTCACCAACTTCCCCTTACCTGAGGTTAGTTCCTGGTGTCCTGTGTTTTGGGTGGTCCTCCAGGTCCCGACATCTGCCATGGGAACCAGCTCTCATGCCTCATGGCTGCATTGCTCATGGCCCAGTGATTCATTGCCACAGAGCAGCTACCTGTAAATGTTGAGGTTTTCATCAACAGATGAATAGATAACAAAATGGGGCATGTCCACAATGGAATAATATTCAGCCTTAAAAAGGAAATGATATATTGGATGTAAGCCCATACATGAATGGCCTGAAGACATAATGCCGTGCCAGTAAAATAAGCCAGACACAAGAGGACACATACCAAAAGGATTCCATTTATATGAGGTAACTAAGCTTTCAGCAGACAGATTCATGTAGACAGAAGTAGAATGAGACAGTAGGCTGAGAGAAGATGAATGAGGTGTTTTATGGTGCAGAGTTTTAGTTTGGAAAGATGAAAAGTTTTAGAGATGGATAGTGTGGTGATAGTTACACAACAATGAAGGTATTTAATGCCACCAGCAGTACACCTCACAGGCCAGGCGCTGCGGTTTATTCTCAATCCCAGCACTTTGGGGAGGCCCTGGGAGGCTGAGGTGGCAGATCTCCGAGGTCAGGAGTTCAAGACCAGCCTTGCTAACATGGTGAGACTCCATCTCACTAAAAATTCAAAAAAAATTAGCAGGGTGTGGTAGCGCGTGCCTGTAATCCCAGCTACCGTGGAGGCCAAGGCAGGGGGAATCACTTGAACCCTGGAGGTATGCAGTGAGCCAAGATGGTTTCACCGCACTCCAGCCCATAAATAGAGCCAGACCGCCTCAAACAAATAATAACCAAATAAAAGTGTACACTCCTACAAATGGTTAAAAGTGGTAGATTTTATGTATGTTTTATCATGGAAACATGTAGAGGTTGAAAATCACAATTTAATATTTTCTCTTCTGGTGCCCTGTAATACACTAGCCCATTGAGTGGTTCTTGTTGAGGTTTCTCATGTAGTTGCAGACTGATGGCAAATGGACATCCAAGGTGGTGCGCCTTGGAGTGGTTTCTCCATGTGGTTTCTCCATGGAAAGTAGCTGGCTTCACATGGCATCTCAGACTCTGAAAATTAGAAACGAAGCTTGTCATTTCAGGGCTATGACCAGAATTGTCACAGCATCATAAGTTTGCTACATTGTACTGGTCGTGAGCAGTGACAGTCTACCAGATCCAAGAGGAGGGGGAAACAGAGTCTTCCTGATGGAAGAGGGCAAGGTGATATCAGAAGAGTTAGGGATGAAAGATATTGTTGTTGTGCCTTGAAACCCTGGCCTGAAGGTTCAAGTTTTTTGACAGAGTGCCTGGGGCACATACTTCTCCCCCTCCTCCCTCCCTCCTCCCTCCCTTCCCTTTCCCCCTCCCTCCCTCCCTCCCTCCCTCTCTCTCTCTGCCTGAGCCCTGTCCTGTCTGTCCTTTCCTTTCATTTTGAGGTGGAGTTTTGTTCTTGTTGCCCATGCAATGGCTGGTCTCAGCTCACTGCAACCCTCTGCCTCCTGTTCAAGCTGGACATCCTGCCTCAGCCCCCTGCGGCTGGGATTACAGGCACGCCACCATGTTCAAGCATTTTATATTTTAGTAGACACATGGAGCCATGTTGGCTAGGCTGGTCTTGAACTCCTGATCTCTGCGGATGTGCACCTGTTCGGCCTTTCCAAAGTGCTGGGATTATAGGCTGAGCCACCATGACTGGGTCATCGTAGGACCCTTCTTAGAGAACGATCCCTCATAGATTGTTTGAGTTTGAAGGACCTTGGAAACTGCTCGATAGCAGTGACTTGTTCAAACTACAAAGGCAGAGAGGAGCAGAGTTAGAAGAAAACCTAAATACTGGCCTTGTGGTCTCCAGGCCAGGTAACAGTTGGGACCCCACCCAAATGGTCTCTGTAAGTTAGAGCAGGAATACCTAAGTCTGTTGGAGAGATGGGTGTGGGGAGAGAGCAGAGTTCTGTGGTGTGGCGCCCATAGTGGAGACCAGCCATCACCTTAGAGGTGATGTGAGCCCCTGGTTCTGCTATCGCATCTGGGGAGCTAGTGTGCCTTGCTGGGGCTGGCTGTGCAGAGGCACCTGAGATGACTTACTCCTGAGGAGGCTGGTGTTACCTCTTATTTTATTTATTTATTTATCTATTTATTTATTTTTGAGACGGAGTCTCTCACAGCCCAAGCTGGAGGGCAACGACACAATCTCGCTCACTGCAACCTCCACCTCCCTGGTTCAAGCAATTCTCCTGCCTCAGCTCTCCCAACTAGCTGGGATTATGGTGCCAACCATACTTTCAGTTAATTTTTGTATTTTTAGATGAGACGGGTTTCACCCACATTGGCTAGGCTGGTTTCAACTCCTCACCTCAGGTGATCTGTCTCACTGCCTCCCAAAGTGCTGGGATTACAGGTGTGGGAGCCATTGAGCCCAGTCTTTACTTCTTAAACTGACTCAGGAGTTGGGAGGAAGGAGGTTATTCGCCAGGGGCCTGCCCAAGGTTGGGAGACCCTAGAGATCTGTAAATTTACATATAGGCTACGTTGAGAATGTCAGCTGGCACATCCAGTCATTGGCTCCACATATGCGCTCTCTACTCAAACTTTGGCGCAAAATTTTTGGTAAAGCCTTTGGTAACTTTGAAATTCAATAATGTTCACAAGTATTTTGCAAGCACTCCCCATAGACTTAGAGACATAAATATTATTTTTTAAAGTTGAAGTCTCGTATTTGAGACTAAGACATACTACAAAGTAAATGCCAATGTTTTATAACTGGTTTGTATTTAGGAACTAATAAAGAATTTAAAAATTGCCAGGTGCGGTAGTTCATGCCTGCATCAGCACTTAAAGCTGAGGTATGGATCACCCGAGGTTGGGAGTTCGAGAATCAGCCTGACCATCATGGAGAAACCCGCCTCTCTACCAAAATACAGAAAATTATTGGGTTTGCACATGCCTGTAAGCCCAGCTACTGAAAGGCTGAGGCAGGAGAATCAGCTTCAACCATGGAGGCAGAGGTGGCAGTGAGCCAAGACGCAATCCACAGATCTCTAGCTCCGGGTGACAAGAGCGAACTCTGTCTGTCTCAAAATAGAGAAAGATTTTTTCAAAAATCTTGAAATTTTGTTCAAGTACATTCATAACAGAGAATAATGGAATTCCATGAAGTAGAGAGGAATAGAAGCAAACATGCTGTTGTTATGTTATCTGTAATTCAGCAGTATTTGCGCGTCCACAGATGTGGGATATTTCCAGCAGGTGAACATGATGGTCAGCAACAGCCTAGGATCTGGCCATGGACAAACCAATATGCATTTGATTTTGTGGCAATACATACAATACCGTTAACTTCGCTCAGTGGTTTGTGGCCCAGTTTAGTAGCCAGAGAAGATCTGCCATAGCTAGCGATCATAGTACCATTTCTAAATGCTTACTGGCAGAATAAAGCTTGTGGGAGAAATTTTTACACTGGTGTTAACTGGCACATAACTCAAATCATCAGCAGAAACATGAGCAGAGGGTGTGGTGGCGTAAATGGCTGGTTTGGTTGCCCCATGTCTCTACTTAAGATGTCCCTCTCCCATGAAGCTCCTTTCTCCTGAGCCAGGGTTGCATGTGATACTGTTCAATTCTAACCTCCCAGTGCACTTTAGCAGGCGATGAGCACATTTTATCTTTCATTTGTTGTTTTCTGGCCTTCTACCAGGTTATAAAAGTCTTAGGAGTAGGCTCTAGACAGGTTGAAAGTTGTCCCTAATCCAAAATCTGGAAATCTCGTGTTAGGACCTTTTGGAATGCTGAATTTGAGAGTTGCAATGCTCAGTTGGAGCATTTGTGATTTTGATTTTCGAATAGGGATGCTGAACTGGTAATTATAATACAAATATTTCAAAATCTGAAAACATCTGAAATCAGCACTTCTGGTCCCAAGCATTTTAGATAAGGGATATTCAACGTAGTGACAAGAGCTTCTATTTAACATCTCCCATGTACCCATGCTTATGGATGTTACTTATTTAGTATGTGCAGAATCCTTAACATAACTGTTCTACTCCCTTTGAGGTTGCTATAACAAAAATAGCTTAGATTGAGTAGCTTATAAGAAGAGAAATGTCTTGCTCACAGTTCTGAGGCTGGGAAGTCCACATCAGCAAAGTTCCAGTGGATTTGATGTCTGGTGAGGTCCTGTTCCTCACAGATGGCACCTCTATGTGTTCTCAGATGGTGGAAGGGACAACAAGCTCTGGGACCCCTTGATAAAGACGCCATTTGCTCATGGGTGGCAGAGCCCTCATGTCCCAATCACCTCCCAAAGGGCCCACCCCTCTGCTACTGTCACATTGGGGATTAAGTTTCAGCATATGAATTTTGGGAGACATAAACATCCAGAGCATAAACGTAATCCAATGTCATCTTGTTTAACACCCGAGAAGACAGACTAGGAATTGAAGTAATCTCTGTTCCATGTCACTGCAAGGGCAGTGGCAGGGCTGGGATTCAAACACAAATCTCTAACTTCTAAGCTCCTTTCCTCTACCATACCACCAGGAATCAGACCCTCATGGTTTCCATGGTGTTTAACCCAAACCCAGCACTTAGGATGTGGTCTCGCTGAATGAATAAGCAGGGAATGGGAGATACAAGAATTTTGTACCAGAACCTTTGGCCAACATTTCAAGGCTCAGCATCCAACGGTAGAGATCCTGGGTGACTCTGCAGATAGTGGTCCTTCATTCTGTGCCATTCCAATCTGAATGCAGCTTGTTTAGTGTGTGGAAGGAATTACATTTAGGGTACAAATATCCTTTCTGGGCCATTTACACTAGGTTCCTCTCAAACACCAAAAGCAATTATGCAACAAGATAAACATATGACCAATTTTTATATACAAAGTGATTATTTCACTTATCCCCACTGAACTGTTACACCTGAGGGAGATCCTATAGTTCTTTAAACTTCCAGGACTAAGCCATTCAGGAAGGACCCTGGCCTGTGGGAGAGGAGTAGTGAGGAATTTGTACATTTAAATGTGTGATCTGAGCCAAACGCCCTTCAGCAGTCTCTATCTCACATCATTTCCCCAGCTTCCTTTGAGAATTCAGGATCAAAATTGTGGCATCACTATCTAGTGACCACAGGTTCCGCACCCCAGCCCAACCCTGGGGGGACCCCTTAGGATACCTTTCTCATTTTGTTCTTTGAGTTCCTGCCCTTTCCACTGAAGAGAGTTCACGAACACAGATGCCAGCAGCCCTGGAAAGCAAGTCTTGTTTGCAGGTCTTTGCCCGAACGAAGCTGCTTTGTCTGCCTCTCTGAAGGCCAGGGCAGTCGCATTTTGGAGTAGCCCAGGGTTCTTGTGCTGCTCCCGAGAACAGAAGGTAGGGTATGAAGAGGCAGCCACTGCTGGGCTGCCAGAAACCAGTCCACCGCAGGAAACAACACAGGCTCCACAGCTGCAGTGTGAGCACAGCTGCAAAACCCAGGAGCTGGGTGAGGGGTGGGTTGCGATCCAGGGCCTCGCCCGGGCCCCAGGCACCAGCATGCCAGCAGGCCACGCGCTTCCTTGCTTCCAGACTGGCAGCCTAGCCTCCCTTTGAAATTGGCCCCACTCCTTATTCCCCATCCACCAATCAGCAGCCCCAAAGTCTCCCTTTGTCTCAGCTCTTTCTCTGCTGTTCTTCAGCTCCATGAGGGAACCTTTTCTGCCTTGCCTCCTCCATCTCCTGGTTTCCACCTTAGCCTTTTGGGTGTGTCTTACTTTCTCCTTTCATTTCCTCCCTCTTGTAAAGTGACCCAGCCTGGCTTTTCCCATTGTCTTGCATTCAGCTCTCACTTAGCCCCGAAAGACCTCCACCTCTATACCCTAGCCCTGGTTTTCCTCTCCTCTGGATACTGCCTGTTGTGCCTCAGCTTCTTGATGAGAATTCATGTGGGACGCTACCTCAGACCTGACCAATATGTATAAAAACCAGCTCCCTGTCCTGTTCTCCCAGGTTCATTCAGTCCAAGGGCCTAGGATGCCCCACTCTCCTTGTTTTCAGGATGGCTTGGTGTCCAAGTCCCATCAAGGCTTTATTAAATATTCTTTACTCGTTCTTTCCTGCCTCCCATTTCCATCTCGAAGTCAGTATACTATAGGCAAAGTGCAGAACAGTTATGGACAGGGTTCAACTTTGATAGCAATTTCATTTTCTGATTGTGCTTAACCTCAGGAAAACCATCAAATAGAAGTCTTCTGATTCATCATCTACAAAGTAGACATGTAGAAGGGTGGATCCCAGCTCACTGACCTCCATGCTTTTGACATTTTGGACTGGAAAATTCTTTGTTGTGGGGTTGCCCGTGCATTGTAGAATGCTCTAGCAGCATCTCTGCTCCAACACTTACTAGATGCTAGTAGCATCCCCTGACTCTTTAGTTAGATAACAAAAAATGTCTCCGACACTGCCACATGTTTCCTGGGAGTTAACTTGCTCCCTGTTTGAGACCCGTTGGTACAGAGTAATGCTAAGTCCTGGTGGTGGTAAATAATGTATTAACCCAGGTTTTCAGGTTTCACCTTCAGTCGCCAGCCACATGTATGAAGTTCCTCTACATTACTTTTTATTTTTATTTTTTGAGACAGAGTCTCACCCCCTGTCACCAGGCTGGAGTAAGTGCATGCACTCTCGCTTACTGTAACCTCTGCCTCCGGGTTCAAGTGATTTGTGCCTCAGCCTCCCGAAAGAAGTTGCATTACAGGCTGCAACCACCACGCCTAGCTAATTTTTGTATTTTCAGTAGAAACGGGAGCCTTCACCACACACAGTCTTGTCTCTGACTCCTGACCTTAAGGTAATCCACCCATCTTGCCTCCCAAAGTGCTGGGATTACAGGTGTGTTAGCCACCGCACCTGGACCTCATGTTACTTTTGATTGTCTTTTTCCCAGTTAGTTTTGACATCTCCAGGTGCTGTTCTGACTTTGCTTGATTAATTAGTTCTTTCATTTTTCAAATCAGAACACACTGGGATTGAACCTGATGTTCTGTTTTTTCGAGAATGAGAGACCAACCTGTGAGTTGTTCAGAAACCCTCAGAACCTTACAGTGGGGACACCTGCAGGTTTGGCACCGCCTTGCTGCTCAGGGATCCTAGGCTTGCAGCAATGGCGCAATGCCACTTGAACACCTGCCCATACTTCGTCACAAGCATTGTTTAAAGTGCCTACCTGCTAATTTTGCTAACAACATTAATTTATTTGGTCCCTGTGAAGTAGATGTTACTTATTTTCACTTACAGAAGAGGAAATTAGCCAAAAGATACGCTGCCAACACTGCCTCAGAGATGCTAAGTAGAAGAAATGCCATGAGAGGCCAGGTGACTTTGCATGAAACCGCTGATGCTAAATCTCTGTGCTCTCTGCTTTTGTTGAGCTGCTGAGCTGTGGCGAGCACAGAAGCCTGTCGAAGGAGGAGCTCTTTAATTGGTGCCCGAAGTTGCTCCATCTTGCCACCTACAGGTTCTGGGAGCAGATCCATAGGCCAGACAGATGGCTGGTTGGAGACCGAAGGAGCTCCCAGCACTGTGTCCAGCACAGGGAAAGCCCACAAGGGAGCTTCCTCCCGATAACTTGACAACACTTGGCTGAGCAACACACTGGTGCTCACTTCAGAGAACAGCCCAAGAATTCAGTGCTACTTACTGAATTGTAGATGAGATCGATTGACCTCGCCTGAAGTGGGAAACTGAGTGAGGGTTCCCAGAGGTCTGTGGAAGGGCAGGTGACCAGGAGTGGTGACACGCAAGGTTGGAGTGAGACAGACCAGGACCCATGGCCCTAGGCAGAGAGTGCACACTGGGCATCCCAGGCATTGCAGAGACCCATTCCCATGGGAAATCCTCTCAGATTTCCCAATCTTTAGCCAGGAGAGTCCTGGGGCCCTGGGTGAGCTTGGAGGTCGGCTGGTCAGAGGCTGTGGGATGAGAGCTGCCAGGTGCCATTCTCAATGCCCAGAGGGATGCTCTGGGGAAGAAAGCCCCTCACATGTTTGCCAGGTCAAAAGCAAGAGCTCATTCCAGTCATGGTCTGGTGTGGAAGCTCTTTGGTCTGCTGTCTGAGAGCAGTGCGATGTCCTCCCACGAAGACTGCTGGTGTCCCAGGGAAGAATCTGTATTTCTTAATTTGTCCTGAGTGATGCTAAGATTCCTGCTAGTCAAAGAAGCTGCTATAGGCAATAGAGCCAGCACCTATATCATGCAGACAGTGGGCAACAGAATACAAAAGGCGAGGTGTCCAGAGGTGTGTGCGGACTGTGCGTTCGGGCAGTCTCAGACTCGGTGTCTTCAGCATGCCCTGAGGGTTCTGAGGCACCTCCATGTGTTTGTTTGTTTTTGTGTTGTTGTTTTCCTTTCGTTTTGCACTATCCACCCCTGTCATCCAGGCTGCAGTGCAGTGGCGTGATTTCAGCTCACTGTAGCCTCAACCTTCCAGGTCTGGGCAGTTCTCCCACCTCGCCCTCTTATGCAGCTGGGACTACAGCCACGTGCCACCATGTTCGGCTAATTTTTTTTTAACTTTTAGTCAGAGATGAGGTCCACTATGTTGCCCAGGCTGGTCTTGAACTCCTGACTCAAGCGACATCCACTCCACCTCAGCTCCAAAGTGCTGGGATTACAGGTGTGAGCCACCACTGCTATCCACGGGTTCTTAAGGAAATCCACCTGTTTCTTCCTCCTGTTAGAGGCCCGTGACTGGCTCTGGGAAGGGATTGCCATGAAGAAATCTGTAAGCCCTTTCTGATAAGGAATTCTCAAAGGCATTTGACCTGTGGTACTTTCTCCACAAACCTATTAAGTTTTCTCCATTTTGAGGGGATGCAGGCATCTTCAAGAATGTCTTCAAGTTTGAGCTACTATCACAAAAATACCATAGACCAGGTGGCTTATAAGCAACAGAGATTTATTTCTGCAGTTCCAGAGGTTGAGGTCTAAGATCAGTACCAGTACGGTTGGGTTCTGGTGAGGGTTGTAGATGGCTGTGGTTTCTGCTTCTTCTTCTTCTTCTTCTTCTTCTAAAAAAAAAGATGTCTCTCAATTTGTCACCCGGTTGGTATCCGATTTACCAGAACCTCTGTCTCCGGTTCAGATCTGTTCACCTGCTGGCGCCACCACCACACTTTGGTTTATTTGTTGTCCAACTCCTGACAGGATCCATTTGCCTCAGTCTCCTTAAAAAGTTGATTGATACCGGCTGTGACCCGTCTCTATCTCATTTGTCGCCTGGCAGGAGGCCGATCTCGCTCATCGCTCCTCGGGCCTCCCCGTGGTTCAGGCCATTCTCCCACCAAGCTCCTCCCAGTGGCTGGGACTACAGGCTCTCGCCACCATGCCCGGCTAATTTTTTTGTATTTTTAGTAGAGACAGGGTTTCACCCCTGTTAGCCAGGATGGTCTCGATCTCCTGACCTCGTGATCCACCCACCAGCCTCCCCAAAGTTGGGATTACATGTGAGCCAATCACCAGCCCCTCTCCAGCTTTTTCATACAGGTAACAATCCCATCCATGAGGGTTCTACACTCATGACCTTCATTACCTTCTCAATGGCCCCACCTCACATTGGGATCTGTGGTTTCAAATATAGAATTTCAGGGACACAAACATTAAGCCCATAACAAAGGAGGATCCCCGGCAGGGAATTGGCCCCACCTCCAAATATCATCACATTGGGATTCAGAAGCCTCAATATAGGGATTGGACAAACACAAGCCCATATAACAAGCGGAGTATCCCAGAAAGAGGGAATTGGGCACAGGGATTCAAGACAGGGAATTGCATGATCAGATCCACAGGGCAGAAGGCCACAGAGGCAATGGTCATAAGTTAGGGCAGAATGGAGACACAGTCTCTAGAAAAAAGATTCATAGCAAGTTGTCTCTGATGGTAAACCAAGGTCCAGAGTTGTTTCTAGCTTCCTCCTCCTGATCAGTTAGTGGCCTCAGCACAGAGGGGACAGAGGGAGGAGAAGGGAAAACCAACATATCGGCAATTTCTATGAGGTACTTACATGAGGTGTACTAATATTACCATTTTACAGATGAGGAAACTGTGGCTCAGTGACCGTTTAGCAAATTTCTATAGCATCTATGGCAGTGACATGCAACATGGTGTGGATAACATCATAGAAAATGTCATGATAATAAGGATGTAAAATTCAAAATCCAAATACCCACCCAACTCCAAATCTTTTCTTGTTCATGTAATGACCATTTGGGACTAGCCAGTTTGGGTTGGATTCTGTTCATTACTGTCAAAGATAAAGCCACAGCTGGACATTCGCTAAAGTGGCGAAAGAATAGACTTTTTAATTGTAACTATTGCAACAGGGAAGTGCGAGTCACTCTGAACCAAAGTCACTTCATTTGTACAGAGGTGACTGGGCATTTTATTTTTTATTTTTATTTTTATTTTTTTGAGATGGAGTTTCACTCTGTCACCAGGCTGGAGCTGAGAGTGGCACCATCTTGGCTCACTGCAACCCTGCCTCCCAGGTTCAAGTGATTCTCCTGCCCTCAGCTCCCAAGTAGCTGGGATTACAGGTAGCCACCACCATGCCTACACTTTGTATTTTTAGTAGAGACAGGGTTTCACCATGTTGGTCAGGCTGGTCTCAAAGAATCTCCTGACCAGGTGATCCACTCCACCCCAGTTCCCCAAAGTGCTGGGATTACAGGCGTGAGCCACTGCACCAGCCTGTGACTGGGCATTTTAAAGGGAGAATGAGCTCAAGGAGCTAGGAAGTGAAAAAAATTACAAAAGTGGAAGGAGGGGTTGGTGCATGTGAAATCCATCTGGGTTTGCACACCGGTATTTATCGCGTTGGGGTTCAATTCCACTGAGGCTGGAAGGGACCCTATCTTTCATGCGACTGAAACAAACATTGAATTTTTCAGGCAGCCTTGCGCCTTCAGGCAGGCACCCTTTAAGAGGGGCTGGTGTTGTAGTGGTGCGGGCCTTGGAGCTTCATTAGAAGCTGTATTATGTTTGTTCAGTCGTTGTACGAAGTTGAAAGTGCTCATTCAGCAGGCCTCCAAGCCTGGCTAGAATTTGGTCAAAGAAAGAATCTATGTCAAATTATTCTCTAAATTTAGGAAATGAACAGATTATTAGAACAAGGTAAGAAAAAGTTGGCACCCAAATTCATGCTGGAAAAAATGAAGGTTAAATGCCATAGAGGGCAGCATGGAATTGAGCTGAACCAGCACTGGCACATTTGAAGGCATGGCTAGGTTTTGCTGTGGTTTATTTTACCAGTTGAACTAAATACCACACATGTTTGCAGCATTATGAGCTGCAGAACATAAGGTGCTAATAATATGGTTCATGCAGCCTTCGTGGGCACTTCTCCATGACCTAAGATGAAGGTGAGAGTTTTAATTTTCCTGAAGTTGGTTGTGTTTTCTGATGATTCCTTTTGTCCCAAACTTCTTTGCTTTCCCTTTGGGAAGGGAAGCCTTTACAGGAATGATATTTTATTTTTACTTATTTATTTATTTATTTTTGAGATGTGTCTGTTCTAGCCAGTTCAGCTGGAGTGGCGGGGAGTTCAGCTCACTGCAACTTCCTACCTCCTGTTCAGCGAGTTTCCGTTCGTCTTTCCCGAGTAGTTGATTACAGGCTTCACCACCATGTCTAATTTTTGTATTTTTGTAGAGAAGGGATTGCCATGTTGGCTAGGCTGGTTTCTCAAACTCCTGATCTCAGGTGATCTGCCCGGCCTCCCAGTGCTGATTACAGGCGGAGCCACTGTACCTGGCCAGGAATGATATTTTAAATACTGTCATAACAAGCTCCTTAGCGGCTCACGCCAGGTAATCCCAGCACTTTGGGAGGCCAAGGCGTGGCTGGATCATGAGGTCAGAGATCGGTGACCACAGTGAAACCCCTCGCCTCTACCAAAAATACAAAAAAAAATTAGTCAGCGCAGTGGCGTGGCTTCGTAGTCCCAGCTACCGGGAGAGGTTGAGGCAGGAGAATGGTGGAAACCCGCCAGGCGGAGTTTGCAGTGAAAGCCGAGATTGCGCCACTGCACCTGTGCCCGGCGCAACAAAGCGGTGACTCTGTCTCAAAAAAAAAAAAAAAAAAGAAAATTCTTTTCACAGCTGTATTAAAAGAACATTGATCAATTGTCCCCTGACTTTGGCCTCTTTGTTTCCAGGGTGTACAGTTGTTTCTAAAAGCAGTAGCTGGGATTGCAGCCTCCAATCATACAAAAACAGACTGAGGGTTTGAAATGTTGCTAAAGTCTAGTTACACAGTTGCCTTTGGAGGAGAGTCTGCTACCAAGGGAGTCTTGAGAAGTCCCTATTTGAAAACAGCCAATGGAACCGCACAGACACTGACATTAAGACATTCTTTCTCTAGATCATGCAGCATTGTTACAGAGCAAAGAAAAGCCACAAGTACAAAGGACCTACCCAGCCTCTGGCTGAAGTGGAGAGGGTGTTCCTGAGGCTTGAGTAGGAATTGGCCCAGCCAGGGACAGCTTGGTTGGGCTGATACCAGCTACTGAGAGGTGTTGATGATGCCTCTGAGTTCTTGCTGAATGCCTCCTCGGCATCAGTCCTCCCCGACATCTAGCAGAAACAGAGAGTGAGCTAGACATTAGGGGACCACATTGGGGGTGCTTTTCCCACAGATGCATACCGAAGTGGGGGACAAAGTCTCAGCTGCAAACACCTACTGCTGTTTCACCTATCATATGCATCTAATCTGGACTTCAGTAATCTACAGGAGAAGGTAGAACTTCATTTACATTTTATTTGAGTGGTTTATGAAGAAAAGTAGAGAAAAACTGCAAAGAACGGCAGTAGACTCTGAGGTTGAGGGTGGGGATGATGGTGTGGGAGGGATGGACTTTGCAGGGAGTTAAGGCCAAAATTTGGGAAATTACACAGAATACCGGAATTGCTACTCAAAAGAGAGGCTGGGCACCTAAATCTATTTATTAGACAACAATTCTGGAGAAATTTTTCATCACTACAAGAGATGTCGTTGATGGCCAAGAAGGGGCAGGAAATAGGCGTTGAGTTGGCGAAAGCCATTCTCTCAGAAATGACCCAAATTTGCAATTGAGCTGTTGTTCCTTTGAGCAACCTTAGAAAATTATCATAGTTCATTTTCCCACAGCTCCAATTCCATGGGCAGATATGTGGTGGGCTTGTTGGAGAAATAGGGCTGTTCTCAGGTGAGAACAGTATCCCTTCCAATCTGAGCTCCTGGTTTCAGGAAGTGGTGGTGGCTCACCTGGTGCTGTTTCATTAGTGAAGGGTGGAGTGGTGAGTGCAGAAAAGGTAGGGACCCCTGACACCAGCAAAGGCATTGGATCTCTGGGACCTCCAGGGTGATAGACTTTGGGATCGACAGACCTGGTCACAGTCTAGGTTCTACTGCCCACTGGTTGGCAACTTAGGCAAGTAGCTTAACTTCTCCTAACTCAGTTTTCCCTTTCTACCAAATAATGATAATATTACTCATGAGATTGTGAGTATTAAACAGATCATGCATACACAGCCTACAGCCCTATAACCCCACCTAACACATAGTTACTTGATAAATGCTTGTTAATGTGGTTAATTGAACAAAGTCTTCAATGTATTCCTAACCCCTAAAATCCAGGATTCTTTGAACTGTGGGAATGCAGATTCAATTTGTGGAAAATGAAAAGACCATTTAAATTATTCAATCAGAAATGTATTAAGCTTCTATGATTGTGTCAGGCATTGTAGACAAAGGAAAATGTCTTAATAAATGAGACATGCTCTTTCCTGAAAAAGTTTCAAATTCGACTCTCAAAGAATATATGAATTTTTCCCATGATGGCTTGAAAGATTTTATCTTTAAATTCCTTTTAGTGAGATTGTTTTCCAACCAGTGCTTCTTATTTTATAGGGCTTGTTGCAGTAATTTGCAATATTGTTACAGGTTGAGTGTCCTTACACCAAAATGCTCAGGCTAAGTGTTTTAGATTTTTTGATTTGGAATATTTGTATCCCCAAATCTAAATGCCCAAGTGAGCTTCTTTCCTTGAGTAACATGTTGGTATCTCGAAACATTTGAATTTTACATTTCAGATTTTAAAGTCTTTGAATTAGAGATAATCAATTTGTAATAATATTTAAGGTATTGTTGCTTCAGAAAGATGTATTTTCAAACGATTTAGAGTCAATTCATGATAATCTCCATAATACCTACAAGAATTCCAGGCTGGGCATGGTGGCTCATGCCCATAATCCCAGCTGGGAGGCCAAGGCAGGCAGATCACTTGAGGTCAGGGAGTTTGAGGTCAGCCTGGCCAACATGCATAAACCCCCATCTCTACTAAAAATACAAAAATTAGTGTGATTGTGCACATCTGTAATCTCAGCTACTCGGGCGCCGAGGCAGGAATCACTTGAACCCGTGTGGAGGTGGGGAAGGAAGTGCAGTGAGCTGAGATTGCACCACTGCACTCCAGCCTGGTGATGAGTGAGACCAGTCTCAAATTAAAAAAAAAAAAAAGAATTCCAATATGATTTCTTAAGTGGAGAAAGGGCTGGAGGTAAATAAACTGTGTGCAAGTAACCTTTGTTCATGTTTGTGAACCTCCTCTATTGCTGGGATCGTCACCACTTAAAATGGTAGGGACAATTAGTTGTCTGTGGCTTCCTAAATATGGAGAGTGCTAAATTTGGGTATATCCAAGAGCACGCTGTGCTAGGCTTTCTCAATGCCATTTTGTCACACATGTTGAGTGTTCAAGATCGCCAAACCATTGTGTCCTAGATCCTTGTTATTCTGTGAATAGGCATGTGTGCCTACTTTTTAATTTCTGTTGAGTTCGCTTTCAAAACAGACAGTTGAAGAAAATGTCTAATAGTCTAAAGAGGAAGCAAACACTTTCCTAGGAACCTTCCTCAAACCCTCAGAAATGGGATTTCTAGAAATTCTTGCCATAATAATGCTCTCCTTTCTTTCTTGGGCCTCATTCAGAGCCTTGATGTCTCAACGTCTCTGAGTTTTGTTTTTTTTTCTTTCCCAGATAGAGTTCTGTGCACTCATTCCCCAGGGCTGGAGTGCAGGAGTGATCTTGGCTCACTGCAACCTCCACCTCCTGGGCTCAAGTTTTATTCTCCTGCTCTGAAGCCTCCAGTAGCTCTGAGGAGCACCAATGGCACCCAGCTACTTTTTGTATTTTTGGTAGAGACAGGAGCCACCATGTTGGCCAGGCTGGTCTTGAACTCCTGGGATTCAAGTGCGGATCTGCCCACCTTGGCCTTCCAAAGTGCTGGGATTACAGGCATGAGCCACCGCGGACTGGCCTGCCCTGAATTTTGTGTGGAATTAACCTCTAGAGTTTGCAGGGTATTCCAGATTGAAAAACAGACCTTCGAAAATTATGAGCATGCAGGCTGGGATGGAACTACCAGCCGAGGGAAAAGCCAGGGAATCAGAATAGAGGAATCTTTGCTTCAGAGGAAGGCAGTTGGGGACTTGTGCCAGGAGTCTTGGTCTCTCAGCCTGCACTAACTGGATTTGAGACTTGGGGAAAAAGCCCAGATGCTGTGGTCTGCTGTGGATTGTCATGCAGTTTAAATGAGACATTGCCTGGGAAGGGCTTCTCTGGGGAGGAACAGGTACATATCTAGACCAACCCACTCGGGCAATGCAGGAACAAAACAAACTGAAATTACATAGATGCTGCCCTTAAATACCTTGGATTCCAGTGTCTCAAAGTGCATAGGTAAAGTAGCAGATGACGAGGAAAAATGCATCTAAACTTCTCTGAGCTTTCTTATCTCTCAGAGACCCAATAGGTTTCTAACAGACCAAAGCTCTGGACAGGTGGCCTTCCCATAGAGGATTAGGAAGGAAGGAAAGGGAAAGAAGGTGCTGCAACGAACCGATCTTAGTTGTTGACTTTGTGCCACCTGGCTGGTGGGGGTTTTGAGACCAGAATAGAAAGATGAAGTCATATAGACGGATCAGGTGAAAGAGGCAGAGAAATGGAAGCAAGTATAAAAAGGATTGATAGGTCGGGCACGTGGCTCACTGTAATCCCAGCACTTTGGGAGGCCAAGGCAGGCAGACCACAAGTGCCTACTGTGGGAGTTCAAGACTAGCCTGTCTCTACTAAAAATACAAAATTAGCCTGGCACGGTAGCAACCTGTAACTCAGCTAATTGGGAGGCTGAGGCAGGAATTGCTTGAACCTGGGAGACAGAGGTTGCAGTGAGCCAAGATCATGCCACTACACTCCAGCCTGGGTGACAGAGGAAGACTCCATCTCGGGAAAACAAAAAGGATTAATAAAGGAAGACAGCAAGATTAGAGGGAGGAAGAGGAGAGCAGTGGAAACAGGCCTCCCTCGACAATGTGGGGAATCAGAGCTGCTGACCCAGAACAGTATTAAACTTCCAGGACAAAGGTTTGTTCCTGTTGGGCACCATATGAAGTTCTATTTGGTTGAATAAAACCATCATATTTGCTGAGTGCCTCCCATGGGAAGAGTCCTGGACGGGGTGAAAGGTGGACAGTGAGAGGTAGGAGTGCACTTGCATAGATCTGGGGTTCAAGGTAGGATACGCCTGTGTAAGGTTTGCTTTTAAAAATTCAGGGCTGCTTACAAAGTAATGGGCTTGGATTTCTTTGTTCCGTTTATGGAAAATCAGTTTATTTTGTCTCCATAATAAGCAAAACTGAAGAAACCAACACCACTGTTGCAAATTTTGAAGCTACACGAAAACTGATGAGGTGAAATTTTGGCATACATCAGAATCATATCTAGTCTGAACAGAATTATTTCCTCTTTTCTTTTTCTTTTAATAAACCCAACTAAAGTAAATATTTTCCTGAGCTCTCACCCCATAGAGGAGTTATTTGGCCTTCTCTGAAGAGGGTGAGATGGAGAAATGCTGCTGATTTCCCACCTCTGAGCTCCTCATGGGTCCCATCAAACCCTGTTTCCCTGTTTGAGGGAAGGTGTTTACAGCAACTTCAGCCTAAGGGCAGTGACAGAATGGCCCTCCAGCTGCAGCAGCCCAGCTGCTCTGTAAGCCTTGTGCCCTCAGGAATGTGTGGATGCAGCAAATGACAACAGTGAGTGCTCTGTCTCTCATGGAGCCCCTGTGCCCTTCACCTTGTGTTGGCTGGTTTCCAAGGTTGAATGACTGCAATGGTTGAAGCTTCATTATCCACAAGTGGGAGGCAAGACAGTGGGCTGGAGGGAGCAGTGGCCAGGCTCTTCCTGGCATGATATACTTTCCTTGCACCCCAGCTTTTTAAGTCTAGCATACATGTTGTAAGAAGAGGTGCAAATAGAAATGAAAATCATATTTTGATGTTTTACATATTGTCAGCTAATCTTTCATTGTGTACTTCTTAGGGCTGCTATAAATTTCATTCTTGTACCAGTAATACAAGTCTTGTCAAAATGTAACTCCTATCTTAGATATATTTTATATTTTTTTGTTAATGAATTGAAGTATAAAAAGTAT
>JAKGGE010000481.1:0-24020 GCA_023748175.1 Hoolock leuconedys
CACCCCAGCTTTTTAAGTCTAGCATACATGTTGTAAGAAGAGGTGCAAATAGAAATGAAAATCATATTTTGATGTTTTACATATTGTCAGCTAATCTTTCATTGTGTACTTCTTAGGGCTGCTATAAATTTCATTCTTGTACCAGTAATACAAGTCTTGTCAAAATGTAACTCCTATCTTAGATATATTTTATATTTTTTTGTTAATGAATTGAAGTATAAAAAGTATTAACACTCTATTTCTTGTCGAGAGTCATTTTTTAAAAATTCTAAAAGTAAAATCTGCATTTTAAAGGAAGTTGAGTTATTTTTTAAAAATCTTCTGGTTGGAAAACTATAAGTTTGGTACACACCCAGAAAACATATACTAAAACTGATTACATAAATTGAAAACTGCACCTTCTGAAAACCAAATCATAGCAAAATAACAAGGTTACCTTGTATGGCAAAATGTAAAATAATGAGTTGGAAAACTACTGAAGCATTGTTAACAAATGAAGAGATTTCACAACTTGATGGGTCAAATGCCAGGAATTCATTAGAAATACTGGCAGATAATACAAATGGTGCACAGAGAAAAATAATGCCTTTGAAAAGATGTTATGTCATGTACGTAAAATAATACAACTGTAAGTTAAAACTTGAGGTACTCTGTTTCACCTAGTTGACTGGCAACATAAAAGCCTAATAATATACTTAGCTGCAGGTGCAGTAAAATCAATTCATACCTCAAATCTTTGGTGGGAATATAAGAAGTTTGTTTGTAGAACTTTACAGGAGGGATTATTTGGAAATATATTTCAGAATTTAACTATACATACTCTTTGAGCACTTTCACTTTTAGAAGCAACCTGGATATATAAAAGCACATGTGTATGAATAGATATAATCAAGGCTTTTAATTGCTGGGTAACTCTTTTAGTAACTTCATATTTTCTATGTACTTGAATATGAATGGAATCTCTCTGGAAGGATCACGAAGCTGCTAACAGCACTTGATCCTTAGAATCGAGGTTGCTAAAGAGGACATGAAAAACAACCTTTCAACTTAAGTACAATTTACAGTATGTGCATGTATTACCTGCTAAAAGTTAATATTAAAGAATGGCGTGGAACTAAGACTCTTGTCAGCCATGTGTAAAATACACCATCAGTGGACAGCATAGGTGTTTAGCACATCTGTTGATGTGCTGGCGTCAACCACAGTGTGTTAAGCGTTTGCCAGCTCCCAGCTCAAACATCTCTCCCTCAAAAGGAAGTTCCTTGACCTGCTCTTCTCACCCCACTGACTACCTGGGATAGTCATATTCATTTTATTCTGTATATTTTTCCTAAAAGATTATATATATATAATTAATGTTTGTTCTGGATTGTTTCATATCTTTTCCATAGACGAGTTGGGCTCTGTGAAGGCTGGGAGTCGACCCCTCTTGCAGTGCTGCATCCCTCACTGTGTAGTATGATGCCTTGGATGGTGTTGACATTGACAGCATCTTTGAATGAGTGAAGGAAGAATAATTCTAGAGGATCCAGACAAGCCAGAGCCCTAACAGGAAAATATGATAAGCCTCTTCTCACACATGTGGGTCTGTTCCTTCTTCCAGTGGCTTCCCTAAAACAAAAAGTTTTCCTTTTTCAGAGGGGCAGGACACAGAACTCTTTCAGAAACCAATATAAACCATAAAAGGCAGCGATGCAAAATATACATTTTGTCATGTAAATTTTGTTGGTTCATGGATTTCCTAAAGTTCTTCAACTTGACCACCTCACTTAAGGATCCAGCTCTGCAGGATTGTTTTTCTGACCTTTATTCCATTGACAATATTTGGTATCATTTCTGATTTTCCCGCTTCTTTTCTGGACTGGGCTATTTTGTGTTTTTATGAACATTTCAAATGTACAGAAAAGTTGTAAAGTATACTTTGGACATAGCGCCCAACATTCCACCATTCATATTCTACAGTTAACCTTTGACCCGTATGTCTCTCTTTCTTTGCTTTTTGAAACAGTATCTTGCTCTTTGGTCAAGCTAAGGTGCAGTGGAGAATCACAGCTCACTGTAGTCGCCCCGACCTCCTGGGCTCAAGTAATCCTGCACCTCAGCCTCTTGGTGGCAGAGACTGCAGGCCTGTGCCACCAAGCCTGGCTAATTTTTTTTTTTTTTTTACATTTTTAGTAGAGACAGAGTGTCACCAAGTTGCCCAGGCTGGTGCGTGAACTCCTGGGCCCAAAATTCTCCTGCGCGGCTCCCAAATGCTGGATTCTGGGCGGGGCACCTACCTACCATATTTTTTCTTTATCACATAAACATATCCTATCCATCCTTTTTTATTTAGGTGCATTTTGAGTAAGTTGCCAATATCATTACACTTTCTCCATATACTTCAGCTTGTATGGCATTAACTACGATTTCAGTATTTGTTTATAGGACTCTTTTTTTGAGATAGAAATTTATATACAATGAAATTACACAAAATCTTGCATGCCAACATTTGATGAATTTTGACAAATACATACACCTGTGTAACTCAAACTTGTCCAGATCCTAGACCACCTGCCATCACCCAGAAAGTTTACTCATGTTCTTTCCTGGTACTTTTGTTTGCTGGTTTGTGTGATTTTTAATCGTTAATCAGTAAATTATTGATAAAATTAATCAGGTCATCTATTTGTCCTGAAATTGGCTGGTGTTGGGCGCATTCAGCTGCCAAGGCCTGGTAGGAGAATGGGTGTGAACCAGGAGGTGGAGCTTGCAGTGAGCAGAGATGCGTGCCACTGCACTCAGCCACCTAGGCTGACTGGCGAGAATCCATCTGAAAAAAAAAAAAAAAGAAGAGAAAAGAATTGTCCTAGCCCTAAAACAAAGAAGATGCAGTAGGAGTCAGTAACAAAATTAGCCACCCTGGTGGCAATTTGTGTTGATAATAGTGGTCTCCTAAGCCTTTGTGAGGAAAAGGAGATATTAGGAATACTGACTAGGCCTGACAGAGTAGGGGTCTTATTAATCCCATGTGTTCACAGGGGTCCTACAGGTTATTTTTAGGTGAACAAGTTTACTTGGTGTATTTTTTCCATTTTAGATGTTTACCACCACACGAAACATGAGTTGCTCTCTGAGTGAGATAAGGAAATAGGATTATATTAACTGAGAGAACAATAGTCCTGCGTCTTAGAATAAGCATAGTGGAAGAGGGTAGAGCACAGCAATTTAGAACCTTTTGCCACCAGTTGGTGATATTTGTGTGATTCTGATTTAAGGGAGGTGGAGGAAGTGGAGAATGTCCAGTGGGAAGAAGAAATCTAAAACTTAATCTGTTTCATAGAAATCTTTGTAGTGTGGCCATATAGTGATTATATTACGAGGAAGGAGGGCCTTGAAGTAAGTTGTCAGGTTCTTGGCATTTTGAGCAAAGAGAGGTGGACAAAAGCACAAAATAACAAAGGGAAGGAATGAAACACAGGAAAGAAGCAGCAAAAGCAATAATTTATTAAGGTGAGAAAGCACTCCACAGGGTGGGAAATTAGACCTAGCAGAGTGGCTCAGGGGCCTGTACAAAGTTTTCTGGGTTTTAAGAGAGTACTTCCTTTGAGGTTCCTATCAGTTAGCCCTTATCTGGATGAAGAGTTTGGTCCATGCCCCTGGTAAAGGCTGAAAGGTGAATTGGCACCCTGTGCAGATGAAGGGATGGTCCCTGCTTGTCCAGGTACTTTTCCTCCTTTCCATCTGGTGGTGGTGGGTGGGGATTGTAGGGAGAGTAGCCTTTGATCCTTTGTTACTCCATGTTGGAGATGGGGGTTTTCCTTTTGGTTTAGCTTTAGGAAGTTTCAGAAGTTTGTGTTAATTGGCCTTGATCCCTTCCCCAGACCCAGGTGTTTTCCTTTTTGATCAGGTTTGGGAAGTAGCAGAATTGGTCTCAGGTTTCCTGCCTCTAGA
This sequence comes from Hoolock leuconedys, assembly GCA_023748175.1. NCBI lineage: Eukaryota > Metazoa > Chordata > Mammalia > Primates > Hylobatidae > Hoolock > Hoolock leuconedys. The sequence goes on from JAKGGE010000481.1 coordinate 3,934, forward strand.
CCTTGGTGTTTTCTTGATTCAGCAGGAATTAGCCTTAAAAGTTCCTGTCTCGGACCATGATATAGAGCCTCAATTATAGCATATTAAATGTCTCTGATATAATGAATTTACCTCAGAGGCAATTAATCTTTTCATTAACTTTATATGGGTTGAAGATGGTGGTAACTTCTTAAATATGATGTAATTTGTGGTCTGAAAATAAAGTGTAACTGGATACTATAGCTTTTCATGTTGAACTGGAAATACAAAGTCAGTGTTTTTAGTAATACCCACATAGTAGAACCATCATTGTCAAAACAACTTTCTTGTAGTTAAATCATAATATTATTGCAGATCGCTAGCTATTTTCATAACCATGACCATTATCTAAAAATATCACAAGGCTTTATTTTAGTAGGTTTGTTATTTTTTAATTGCATGGTTTTGTAATGTATTTATTGAGACAGAGTCTTGTTCTGTTGCCCTGGCTGGAGTGCACTGGCAATCTGCGACTCACTGCAACCTCCGCCTCTCAGGTTTAGCGATTGTCATGCCTCAGCCTCCCGAGTTGCTGGGATTACAGGTGTGCGCCACTATGCCCAGCTAATTTTCATATTTTGAGCAGATTGGGGTTTTTGCTGTGTTGGCTGGGCTGGTCTTGAACTCTTGACCTCCAAGTAGAATCCATCTGCCTCTGCCTGCCAAAGTGTATGCTTGGGATTATAGGTGATTCCACCACACCGGCGTTGGTGGTTTTATTTTTAAGCATTTGTGTATTCATCATTGTTAATATCTCTCCTTATTACATGATTTGTTTCTTTTGTGTGTACTTATTACCATATCAGTTGTAACCAATGCACTTTCTTACCAAAGCTTCTGGTAATTATAGATAATGTTCTAGATCGGTCCCTCCTCTCTTTTCCTTGTGTGATTCCCTATGGTACAGAGTTAAAAATCAACTAGGAGACTGCAGTCTGGTGTTTTGCAAAGTAAGCCTTTATGCAGTTGGCAGATGCTCTATGTAGCACAAAATCAATGTATAAAGAGTGGTATTTGAGATTTATTGAATACTTTTCATATGTTTTACTTTTACTTTTAATCCTCCCTATAACCGTATGAGATAAGATATCATTGGTGTCCTCAACTTACAACTAAACCCAGAGGTTAGGTAGCGGTAACTAATCTCATATAGCTTATTAGTGATAGAGCTTGTTCTCAAATACATTTCCTAGCTACTACACCAAAGACTTCTTATTCTGTCTAAATGGAGGCTGCATTGGGTTAAGTACCACCAATAGTAATACCAGCTGTAATTTGAGGAGGATAATCCAAATCTTCAGACAGGTTATATCTTGTCACTTTCGTCAAGGTTATGATATGCTATGACCTCTTCCAACCCTATCTTGGGGGGTCTGCTCACCATTCATAGCATAAAAGTAAGCTTGGTGGCTTTGAATTTTTAATATCTTGCTATAGTGGTTTTAGGTTGAAGCTAGGTCCTAATCAGTACATCCTGTTAAGTGTTTTCTCCATCTCACCTTTGGATACAGCCTTTTTTTTTTTTTTTTTTTTTTTTTTTTTTTTTTTGAGGCAAAGCCTAGAAGCTCTGCCCAGGGCTGAAGTGGAATGGTGTGATCTTAGCGGCTCACTGCAGCCCTCCGCCTCCTGGGTTCAAGCAGAGATTCCCCTGCCTCAGCCTCCTGAGTAGCTGGGATTACAGATGCCCACCACCACCACACGATCAGGCCAATTTTTGTATTTTTAGTAGAGATGGGGTTAGCCATGTTTGGCCAGGCTAGTCTCGAACTCATGACCTCAGGTGAATCCACCGCCCTTGACCTACCGAAGTGCTGGGACTGACGAGCATTGAGCCACCATGCTAGAGCCTGGACACGAAGTTTAATTGTCATCCGGTTATTTTACTGTGTTCCTATGGTAAGTGCTGTGGTGGAAGAGAGGAATGTTGGTTACCAAACAATGTATTGCAATCATTTTGCTCAAGTATCACGTTTCCCTACTCTAAAACTGAAGTTGTAACTGCATTTTTTAGATATGTATGAATTTTTGACTGGAAGGCCGGCTTTATTTATCTTGGAGTCCATTTTATTACATATTATGTAATTTTTTTTAGTCCTTAAATATTTATCGAAATAGCACAGTTCTAGTAATAGAAAATGTAAATGTTATTGGTTTTACCTAGCCCTCTATTTCATGTAAACTCTTTTAGGTTTTGGGAGGAGCTCTTGGTTAATAAAGTCAAAACATAAATGTTATTCCTGGACAGTGTTTTTGATCTTCTCATTAGCAATGAGTAATATTACACCCAGTTTTGAGAAGTATATTGCCAGAGTTGGATTGTTAATATAAAGCAACCACTTTCCTAATCATCACTGTGTTTTGTATGTTTACTCACACAGAAGAAAGAACGCATTCTAAATCCAGCATCAAAGAAAAAGTGACCAAAAGTTGGAAGCGAAAAAAGTAATGAAGAGAAATTTTAAAGTGAGAATAAAGAAGATAACATTTACTGATGAAGGGGGTAAGATTCTAGAAGTATTTCATTTCTGAGGTCGTTTGGAGTATTAGGAGAGATTAATACGGTCTTGCTTACTTAGCACTCATTAATGATAGAGTAAATGTTTCTCTACAGCATGCTGGAGCCATTCCTTTCAGTGTTTGGGCTGTACATCAGCTCTACAGCTGTGAACAAGGATGCCCTACTGGCAATAAACCGAGAGATACTTCTTGGTAATACTGACACAGAGTTGGTTTTGAACTTTCCTAAATTATGTTTTATAGATAAGGTTTTCTCTTCATGAGTGTTGTTGATCGGTATATGGAACAGACATGAGAATGGTATCTGACTACTTACCACAGCTTCTTTTTAGCTACTCAAAAAAGCTTCTGCTTTTACTTCCTCAATTTTAAATGCTGTACTTGCATATATCTTGCTGGGCTGGCTATGGGAATTCTCTGCTTTATAAAGTAGTCTCAGACACAGGAGTTGCCTTGTTTAAGTTCACCTTTCCCTTAGCCATATTGTAAATACATACATAGTATAGGGAAGGGATTACCACTCATAGATTACTCATAGAGAACATGAGTGATATATAACAGTTGTATTTCATTTTTAAAATGATGAAATAGATCCAGTATGTCAAGTGACTTACCTAAGAGGTGGTTATATTAGTAGGTAGGGTCTTTTCAGTATCATCTCTTGGCCTCATTCTCACCAGCCCAGGTTTTTCCTGACTATCCCCATATTAGCACAAGAGCACTATCCATCGCAACTATAATTTCTCTCACCCTGCCTCATGCTGCTTGACAGCACTTACTTTGTGACTTCCAGTCTATATTTGACTATTGTCAGTTTCTTCCACTCCACTTCTTCTTTAGAGGAAGGTATTTTGTTGATTTTGTTTACTATTCTATCAGCACCTAGAAGGTACCTAATATAATAAACCTGCGAAATTTATTGATTAGATTAAGAAACGTATCTATTTCATGAAAATAACAGCTTTTCATATTAACTTAATGTAGCACACCATGTATTTCATCATCAGTAACATAAAGACTGCTTAAACGCTCTCCAGTGGAGTATGTTTTCCTTTTAATTTTGAAGTTAAAGTTTTTGGATATTGTTATTTTGGGATGTATAAATCAGATGAAAATTAAAATAGTGTGTGCCATTCAAAGGTGGTGGAAGTTGAAGAGGAAAACATTATCTAAATATTGACAGATAATGAGTCTTTTTATGAAATTACAAAAAGAGGTCAGCACCACGAGAAACAGACTAAGCTAGAATAGTCATATGACATCTGATGTTCACTGTAAAATGAGATGAGTGCTGTTGGTGTGATAGAGGTTCCTTAGTATGCTACTAAGTTTAACTGCACAAATTATACCAATTAACTCCAGTAGAATACTTGGAAATCCTCAACTATAAAAATGTTTCAGTGTGTGCCAGTGCTAATAGGCAATGTTTGTGGCTGTGAGCCATCCTGGAAACTTCTGACTTAAAGCTCTGAAAGAAATGCCACTATATATTTTTTCTAGCCATAGGATAAACTTTTTGCCCTCTGATTGCAGTGGGGATGAGGAGTCCATTAACATGATATTAGGTATTGTTAAAACTGATCCGCGTTGCCTCTTTAGGGTCAGTGACTGCTAGCATGGGTGCTCGGTGATGTTGCAACCCCATTGGTTGCTAAAGGTTGAGACTCCATAGGAATCTCATTTTGAAGAATGGTTATGGTGGCCACAGAGTGAGAGAGACATTAATACCTTGGCGATGTGTGTGCTTGCGGTTCCATTTGCTGGCAGGTTAATTAGCAGTCTTTCAAATGGTAGTTGCCAAATCTTTTTCTGGCAACTAATTATTAGATAAAACAAGAGTTATTTTGTCTGAATTGTGTCTTATAGAGTTTTTGTGGTGTACACTTAGAAATTACTGGAGTCAAATAAACCTCTGTTTTTCTGGAAGGACACAGATATCCAGGAATTAATTTATTTAGCATTACATAGTAATGAAAAAGCCAGGACATTTAATAAAAGGTCCTCATTACCAGATCGAGTGCCCCATCTTCTAGGTCACCTTGTTTCCTTACCCTAAACTGTATGTGTAAAATGTGGATGTGAGCAAGCCTGTAGAGGCAAACTGATTTTCTCCTATTCAGTTAGTTATTTTGAATCTCATTATATGTAATGTTAGTTGATATGTGATTCATTGATCCATTTTGAGCACCTGTTTAATATGTACTTAGATGCTATGTTGGGTTCCAAGGATAAATGAACAAGACATACAACTGCCCTCAAGGAGATTAATTCTAGTAAAGGAAACAGGAACATAAAACAATAAAAGTGCAATGAGCTTTGTGTGACAGTAACACACTGGGTGCTGCCATGGGAAGCCCAAAGGAGGGTACAGCCTGTGTCCCTGCACTTAGCCCTACTCCTGCTGTGTGCAGATAATTTTGAGCTGAGTTGTGTGGAGAATAGGTTACTAAGAATGCTGTTTGGGAGAGATGCTGGAGCATCTCTGTTCTGTGACTGCCTTCTCCTCAAATTATTTGGTGAGAAATTTTCTTTTAATCCTATTCTCATTGGGTATGGCAGTGTTACTTTACTCTGACTAGGGTCTTCTGCCAATGACTTGAAGTTGATTAGAAGATTAGTACAGATTGTAAGGCAGAAAAAGGGTATCTGCACCTTTTGAGGAATCATCAGACAAAATGAAGTGTTTTTTTCTGTAGTGTTCCCTACTTCCCCTTGATAGCGTGACCTTTTCTGGTTGGTTCAGCAGTAGCCACAAATGCAGAAATGCACCATCAAGGATGCTGTGAGGAAGATGATGACGCGGGTATCAACTTAGATAAAAACAAGGAAAGACTTCAGGAAGAGGACAAATTTGACAAAGAAGAATATAGGAAAAAATTAAGGCAAAGCATCGAGATTAGCTTTCCATGCCCGAATTCATACTGAGTAAAATTTGGTGTCCGATTATCTAAATAATTAGAATAATATCTAAATATTCATTAGCTATTCATTAATAAGCGTATTATTTTCTTCCATTGTTTTCTCTAACACTTCTTTTTCTGTGGCTATACTTTTCTGTTTATTTGTTCCTCTCTGCTGGGAGTCTGTATATATTGACTGGTTCTGAGAATGCCACTTAAAATCCGTCTTTTGGTCTGAGGTGATCTAAATAATATTAGTGGATTTCTTGTTATTACAGTTTTATTTTAGGATAATTGTGGTTTCACTTGTAGTTGATAGAGATATCCCAAGCTCTCCATTTCAATAATTTTGTCATTACTGGAATGTTTTATATAAAACTATGCGGTATGTAGTTTTTAAGGAATTGGCTTTTCACTCAGCATTATTCTATGGAGATAGAGCCAGTTATTGTGCACCAATGCTTTGTTCCTTTTATTACTAAGTAATGTCCCATCATTATTATGGATGTGCTGAGGTTTGTTTCACCATTCAACCATTGAAAAAGATGGATGGTGTTTCCAGGTCAACTTAATAAATTTCTTTCCATATCAATTACTTGATAATACATTAAATTTATTATATTAAAATTGGGGACTTTGTAAAACTTCTATAAAATAAGCGTGTGTGCCCTTGTGGCCTTGAGAACTTGGCAGGTTTTCTGTTATCCTTGATATAGTGGTCACGCGTGATATTGTTATACCATTATACTACTTAATTCCTAGAAGTGAACATTTTGCCTGGATAAAAAAATGAATTAATGAAATAAAAACAGATTTACATTTTTAAAGAACTTTCTTTAGCATGCTTTTGATACAGTGATTTCAGGGTGACACAGTGAGAAACACCTGAAACACTGCTAGCAAAACGATAAATTTTGTATTAAGAACAAAATACCTTTGGATGTGGACATTGTTAAGTACATCTGAAGGTTCTTAGAGCTTTTTCACTCCTGTTTGACCTTTCATGGACCAATTACACACTTTTTATAAAATAGAACAAGCAATTCTCATTTCTTTTATTTAATATTTGATGAGGCTTCAGAGTAGCATTTGATGAAAAAGTAGATGTGGGCAACTTTAGGGATGGAAAATGAATGTTGAGAGAAAACATTCAAAATAATGGAAACTTTCAATAAAGCCACAAAAAATGTACTGGTTGTAATTGTTGGATATTTCGTTAATGAGAGAACTAAAGCATTTTGCTTGCATTGCTGCTCTTAGTGCAGCACTTAAATTGAAATTTGATATTAGCAATTTGTTAAAATCTTTAATATTAAAATTACTAGGACCTTGTATGTGTTTCAGCTTGCAATCTACTTAGAGTATTTATCCAGGGGACAACTGAGCAAAAGGTGTACTGCATTTCTAAGTTGTAGCCAGCAGTGAAAGAAATATGAAGATTTACGTGAAATAATGTTCACCCACTTTTCCCCTTCCTTGCCCATCTCTTTTCTCCCATGTGGAAGTTGTTACTGTATCCATGTCATTGAATATTGTTCTGGAAACCTTTAGAAAGTTAATTTCAAATTGTAAATTGTACTTGTTTTATACAGTGTTTGTTTGCTGGAAACCTTGCCATAGGCTGTGAACATAGAATATTTAAAATATTTGGGTGCTACTGAGTGAGTGCAGTAGTTTGCACCTGTGGTTCAACTACTTAAGAGGCTGAGGCAGGAGGATAACTTGAGTCCTAGGAACTTGAAGGAGCAGTGATGTGCTATAACTTTGCACCTGTGAATGGCCGCTCACTAATAAAGGCAATATAACTTAAGATTCTGTCTCTTTAAAAACAAAAACAAGAAAAAACCTTAACATATGTATGTGGGTCCCTCATCTTCAGGAAGATTATAGTAAGTCTTAGTTAACTTCAATGGATATGCTGTTACTGCACAAAGCTGCTTGCACATCCATTTTTTTTACATAAAATGTTTTGGAATGAATCTTATATTCACATGGCTCAAAATCAAGATAAAAATTGCACATTGGCTGGGGGCGATTGGCTCACACACCTGTAATTCCAGCACTTTGGGGGAGTGGCCTCCCAACATGAAATGGTAGATCTACTAAGATACAAAATTAGCTGGTGAGGGCACACCACACCTGTAATCCCAGCTACTCAGGAGGCTGAGGCAGGAGAATCGTTTGAACCTGGGAGGCGGAGGTTGCAGTGAGCCGAGGTCGTGCCACTGCACTCCAGCCTGTGCAACAGGAGTGAGACTCCATCTCAAAAAAAAAAAAAAAAAATTGCACATTTAGAATTCATGCTTCTGCCTCTTATCTGTCTTATTCATACCTACACCCTTATAGCTAACTACTTTTAATTTTAAACATTTCCTTTAAGCTTTATGCAGATAGAAATAAATAGGAATACATATTTTTCTTATATAAGAAAGGTGCTCGTTGTACACTTTTCCATTTTTTCATAGTTTGAGCTTGCAAAATGATTTTTCTTTGCATCACATTGTTAGAACATAGCATGTGAATTTTTAGACTGTCTCCATGACTATCTCATGGGTTGAACAGAACAGTTTTGGGCTGACAAAGTTGTGAAAGTATCCCTTGAGCTTCACATTATAGCTGGTTTTGAAATCAGTACTTCTGTGACTATAAGAGTGGCGTTATTTTTAAAGTGATAACTTTCTATTTTATGGAAAATAGGTGTATTCTGCACGGGTACCTTCAAATAGGATTTTGAAAATCTTACCTGGAAAAAAGCACAAAGAAACAAAGAAATAACTAAATTGTTTTCTCTGATACGACTAATATAATGTTACCTGATTCATGATTGATTTTGTAGTATTTTCATTGATAAACACCATATATATTTGTGTGTGTATTAAGAAAACTTGCATTTGTGAGTATTGTAGCATTAGCATGTTTACTGCAATAGCATAAAGGCACAAATATGGGCACTCAAATAATTTATGCAAGCTGTCATGAAATTAGTTCTGCAGGCAATGGGAATGTTTTCTTAAGAGGCACATCTTCACATTTGGGAAAGTGAAGCGGTGATGTTTGGTGGGAAGAGCCGTGCTGTACTGTGGAATAACCTGTACTTGGAGGTCCTCAGTGGCGGAATTACTAGGTTGGTGAAAAAGTAATTACAGTTTATAACCAGTCCAGTTTGGATTACTAGTCACTGATTGGGACTTTGCTTTCCCTAATCTGAAAAATTGAGTGAGTAGGAGTGGGACTTAGTGCCAGATGTCAGTGAGATCCTCTGGCTCCATAAGATCTAGTTAAGACATGGGAATAAAATCATCCTTAACTGTTTGGAAAATAAAAATTTTGATTTGTAATTTTTTTCTCCCTGACAAGTCAGGTTGCTTGCTTTACTTGATGAAAAAGACTTTCTTCTTGCGGTAGCAGTGAGGCTCCACGCCTGTAATCCCAGCACTTTGGGAGGCTGAGGTGGTAGGATCACAAGGTCAGGAATCCCGAGACCATCCTAGCTAACACGGTGGCTCCGTCTCTACTAAAAATACAGAAAAAAAAAACAAAATTAGCCGGTCGTGATGGCGGGGTGCCTGTAGTCCCAGCTACTCCGAGGAGGGCTGAGGGCAGAGGAGAATGGCATGAACCCGAGGGAGGCAGAGCTTGCAGTGAGCTGAGATGGCACCACTGAACTCAGCCTGGGCGACAAGGCGAGACTCTGTCTCAAAAAACAAACAAAAGACTTTCTTCTTTGCTTGTTTCCCATTAACTATTAGAACTTTACTTTAAAACTAAACATATTATTAATCCTGCACAAATAACTTTGCTTTAATTAGTTGCTTTACTTGAGCACATTGTTGGTTTGAAGTCACATTTCGGGCATACTACTACTATAATGACAATTCTTAGTTCTTTTAGTGTAGGGGTTTGCCTTGGGCAAATGTAATTCTGTTCCTTTGGGGCTGTCACTCATAATTTTGTTACTTCTATGAAAGCATATTGAGAAGAACTGTATGTCCCCAAAAGAATATTGAAAATACTAACAACAGGGTCTAGGGAAGCTTTACTTCAAGGAAGACAGAAAAAGGTAGTAGAAACTTTGACCCAAAGTTGTGAATAAAGGGGATGTGCCTGAATGAATTTTGCATATGAAAAAACTTAGTAAAACTATCACATGCTTCTGTATTTGACACATTTCTTTTTATTGTATATTAATTGTAGAAGATTTTTGTAAACCTTGGCAATTTTTTCAGTATGTTCAAAATATTTTTGTTATATATTTGGTTTAAGGATAGGATATTTAATATGTAGAAGTGAATTTAGTCTTAAAGATTCTGTTTGGAAGTAGTTGTTTTGCTCTTGGGTTTAAAGTTGACAGCCTTGAATCATAGCTTTGCATGTGCACTCAGTCTTAGTATAGTAGGACTCAACTACTCATTTTGTCCTTGTTTTCCCTCATACTATTGCACCTGTCTTTTGGATCATATTTTCATCTACCAAATTCTGAAAGCTGTATAATTTCATAATGTGATTCAAGTAAATCTTTTTGTCTTAAAGATTTGGAAACTGAATTATAAAAGAATACTTTAAATTTTATTTGTTTATTTTAAAATTTTTATGTTATCTTTAATTGACACAATAATTGTGTATGGGGTACAATGAGATATGTCATTACATGTTATATGTTGCAGCAATCAAATCAGACTAATTAACAACCATCACCTCAAATATTTATCATTACTTTGTGGTGAGGAACATTAAAAATCCATTCTTTTAGCTGTTTTTGAGTATACAATGCATTATTATTAACATGGTCACCAAGCTGTGCAATAGATCATCAGAACTTATTCCTCCTGTCTGATGGAAACTTTACACTATAACCAATATCTTCCCTTTGCCATCTCCCCTGCCGCCTTCCACCCAGTCAGCACAGTAACCGCCCCCACTCTATGCTCTACTTCTATGAGCTCTTATGAAGTCTACTTCTATGAATTAGATTCCACAGGTGAGATCGTGTAGTATTTGCCCTCTGCTTACAGCTTATTTCCTCCAGCTAAACATCTTCTTGTTGCAAATGACAGAATTCTGTATTTTCCTTAAGGCTGAATAGTATTCCATCGTACATATATATGCTACATTTTATTTAATCCATTGTTTGTTGATGGGCACTTCAGTTTTTTCCACATCTTGACTATTGTGAATAATGTTGCAATAAACATGAAGTGCAGACATCTATTTGACATATGAATTTCAATTCCCTTGTATATAAGAGGTCTAAGGTTCTAACTGGTTTGAAATTGCAGACCAAAGCCCAAACCATATAGTTTCCTTAGCATCACTGGGAGTAGAACTCAAGCTGCCTGCTTGCCAAAATTCATAGCTGCTACTCTGGACTTCAGGGATCATTACTATAACTGCCCAGGTCGACAGCAGCTTTAGTTGCTCTTCATGAGTTGTCGTTGTAGCCTTTAAGCACTGCTGTCTTCTGAGACCACCTCAGCCTTCAGCTTTGTCTGGCACTTATAGGTAGCTGTGCTTAAATAGGTCTGTTATTTTTATTTTCTCTTTAGAGCGTCTGGAATCAGTCATTGGAAGTAAAAATACAGCAGCTGTAACATTTGCATAAACCGGTAGTAAACTAGTAAACTGTAAAGAGACAAATGCTACTGTTACATAGAAGCAATGTGTTTCTAATAATTCAGTCAAGAACTGTTGAAAAGATAGGCCATGGATCCTATTTTTGAATGATTTTTTACTTCAATGGGTGAAAATCTGCTCTGTGTCATCATTCTTAGTTTATGAAAGATGACTTGTATTGAAAGGTGATAATATTTGCTATCGCAGCTGAGAATAGAGAAAAACAATTCATGGCTCTTTCATTCCCTTGAAATTGATGCTTTATCTATGGCCGGATTATGAATTTAGATAACATAAACATGTCAAGATGTGGCTCTGGACTGCTTCAAGAGATGGTACAACATTACTCTAGGTTCCACTTACTACCAGCATGAACATTAGAAAGTTAAGAAAGGATTAAAAGGAAGACTTTAGAAAATCTATCTTGTTTATTGTTGTTGACACACATAATTAGGTTGGCATGGAATCCAGTTGACTTAACCATAAATTTGTGTGATAGTTAGAAGAAACTGTAATCCAGGCATCTGAGGAATAGTAGCCACAAGAATATTAATAATAACAAGTAACACTTGCTTAACTAGACCTTGCAGTAAGTTTACATGTATCATCATATTTATGCTAATAATTAACTTCTGAAATCAGTGAGCTAGCATCATTTTACAGTTTACAAAACTAAGACTTAGAAGGGTCAAATGTGTGTCCAGAACCCTGCAGCTTGCAAACAGCAGCCCTGGGACTCTTACCCCAAGGTCTTTGTTACTCTTTAAACTTTATGCTTTTTCTTTGTTCAGCTGTGTTGCCTACCTATTTTAAACCATCGGACGTTCTTTTACAGGAGAATTGCTGAAGCAGTGAATTAAAAAGGTGGAGGATGATCATAGAGTAGAAGGTTTTGAAGAGACAGATGACAAATAATGGAACATAACTTTCCAGAACAAGGTCATTGATCTCCTGGCATAGAATTAAATGTCGTGGTTAGTAGTATAGTTTAAAGACTCCCATGCCATACCATATTCCTATGTTCATTGCATAGCTATATATGTACATATACCTGGTGCCAGATCCATTTCCATAGCTCTGGCCATTTAAAGAGTCTAATGTAAGAGGGGCAGAGACTGGTCTGGCTCACATGGTCACTTGCAGAAGTTTACTAAGATCCAGAAGTGTCATCTTGAGGACAGGGGACTCAGCATCTGGTGCCCTAGTGCAAATGGATATTTGTGAATGAAGCTTATTTATATGAGGAGGGATAAAGATCCTTTAAATTTACAACCCTTTTTCCTTCTAGTTTTAAGCCCTTCTACTGTCACAACCAGGTTTTATTATTAAAATGGAAGCCTACCTGTTGCTATAGAACCTTTTACCTATCATTTGGAGATGTCTGCCTGGGGAGGTTTCTGTTCTTATTCTCATAAAACATAACATCTAGTGACATTTAGCTCAATATCTTGGTGTTTGGGCTCTCTTTATATCCAGCATCAAAAATGAGACAAGTATTCAAAATTCACATAAAATCCTGATCTATTTTCATGCTTCCTTTTGGGGATTTTTAAGAACCATATGGTGTTGGAAGTGGAGTTGGTTATTAGGTTGATGGTGAGTAGGTAGAGATTGGGGTTAGGAGCAGGGGAGCAGTTGGTGCCAGTGGAATCAAGGGAATCTCTGATAGGATTAAGTTATAAACTGCAAAAGGGCAATGGTCTATATCTGTTTGCCCATTATATGTATACAGAGCCTACCATGTGGCTCGGTAAATATTCAAAGGATTTAACTAGTGAATCAGTAACCACATCAATTTGTTTTCTCATTCCGTCTTAAGTATCCTTGTTCTAGTTGTTGCAGATTTATGCATAGAAGTCACTTTTAATTGTCGTTCAAGCAAAACTCTGTAAAATAGGTAACAGATCCGGAGAACCTTGTTGTGTTAAGTTCCTGGGAAAGGATTTAGGTTTACTGGAATTTTTGTTCTTGGAGGGCAGGGGATATCTTTGGGACTTAACAATTCTCATGATCTTTCTTTTCTTTCGCTTTTGTTAAAGCCAGTTTTTCTTTTTTTTTGAAAAATAAGGGTTATTCTAATACTGAAGTAAAGATACATGTCCCTTGCTTCATATGTGATAGCTGGGGAGTCAATTCCTTACCAAACTGACACAGTTGCCTGAGAGTCATGCAAATGGATTTTACTTTCATAACCTCCAAGGAAATGAGTCTTACTTTTCAAATTACAAATTTTCAAGTATCACCCTAGAATGAAAAGTTTAAATTAGTAGTCATGACTGCTCATGAAATTCATATTTCATGGTAGTTTCTTTCTGGAAGCTAAGGACCTATAGTGTGAGAATCAAAAGAAGTATAGTATCTATAAAGGTAGTATTTTATACCTTGAAATTTGATTTTCTGTTTTCTGTCCCTTGTGAATTTGATTTTCATTATTGAATTTCATACTCATATACTTAAGCATTTGTAGCATGTGAACTAAAGATAACATTTTGCCTTCTTTTTTTTGTAGCATAAAATAGTTTTGGTACCAGTATGTCCTCAAAATAAAATAGGAAAAATAAAGGATTTAAGGCATTTGAGCCACACACCTAATTAAAGGGAGGAGGACTTCAGTTACTGAATCTAATAAAATTCACTTACTTCTTCTGAAGTAATTGTACTCCAGCCTTTTATCTTTATGTTTTGTCATATGTCATAAACCATCTTTAAAAATTATTTTTTTCCTACCCCCACAAAGAATATATTCATTTTCTAACTTTTGAATTGTGATATATCTACTTCCAGTTCTTTTGCTTCTGTCTTGATGTTTACTCTTGGCTCTTTTCAGAGTACTAATAAAGCTTTTTCAGATAAGAAAGAAACGTTTTCTAATGATTCACTTCAAATTATTTTCTTTTAGTTTCACTCAGTATTAAAAGTTTGTCATTAGTGCATTTGTTTCATGTCTTGGTAACATTCGCTTCATGTTGTAAAAGCCTTTGGATATCTCTTGTCCTTCTGAAAATTTTGGTAGAAAATTTAGAAGGGAAAGTTATCTCATTTGTATGCACATGTAAATTCTGATAGCCAATTTAAAGCTGAAATTTAAAATATCTTTTAATGACTATAATGAATTAATATTGGAATTCAGTAAAAGTAGAAAATTGTCGATTTTTTTTCTGCTGTGATTAAAATGACTAAATGGAAAACCCCAGCATGGTTATGTTTGCTTGAGTAGAAAGGGTTTTTCTAATGTGAATATATAGAAGTTATTCTTTGCAACTTTGAAGTGCCATTTTTTCAGATGCCTGATGTGTTGGAGGAAGATCAGTTGTTGAATAATTACAACAAAATTTGCATGGCTTTTTAAATGTGGTCAATTATCTGTTTCTTCTGCACAGAAGACTGGCAAAGATAAGTGTCTATCAAATTACTGTCAGAAAAAAAAATGCTATCAAGATGAAAGAGCGTGTATGGTAGCAGACTATTTATAATGATAAAAAGAATTGGCAATATTTGTCTAAGAAACATATTGATACGGATACAAATACTGTATGCAGAACCTACAAGGTGAAGTCCAGCGTTCAGTGGGAGTAGAGATGTAGTGGTGTGCTGGGTGAGGGGAGGACTTGGAACCACAGGCCAGTTTAGTCCCAAGTCCATCACTTACTATTAGCGTGACATCAGGTGATTTACTTAGTTACTTTGATCTTCCATTTTTCATCTATAGAATGGGAATAGTAATACCTTATAAGTTCTGTTACATAGATTTAAAAAGATAAAAGAAACTAAATTGTTATATGATGCCTGTATTTGATACTTAATAATTCTGAGCTATTTCTGTTGGTAAAGAAGAAATAACAGTAATGTGCTAATGGACAAAAGAAATTTTATGAAAGTACAATTTTATTGCTCTCCTCTGTAGTTCCTTGATATGTAGCTATAGTCTTAATGTAAGCAGTAAAACACTCTTAGAAGTCATTGTGATCTTAGGTAGAATAACATAAAAATATAGTTATGTTCCATTTTAATGTCACTTACAGGAAAACTCTGCATGGGAGGTGGGGTGAGAAGAGAAGGGAGATAAAGCTACAAATACATGTATCCACAAGCTAAAGCCAGCTCAAATGGAAAGCGTTAATTATGATCAGTTATATCAGATTTTTCTTTAATCTTGTTTTGCTTCTTTCATATATTTTTGTAGTCTACTAATCTCAAAGAAATCAGTAATTGGTACCAACTTAATTTAGGCACAAATTGTTTAGAAACTGTAATCCATTAACTTATTTTCCCCAAAACTTGGGGAAGCTTGTGAGATTATTTTAATTTGGTGGCAGAACATCTCACCTAATCATTAGAAAGGGCAATTCAGGGATAAAGTTTGATAATCACTATTGCATTAATTGGCTGCTAAAATAATACTAGTTATTATTTTCTTCTGTTTTAAAAGTCACATCTGTTAATGTTTAACCCCGAGATGTTAGCATTTTTATTAGAATGTATTGCAAAAAGCACTGGGTTGGCACACATAGAGACCCAGGTTTGAGATCAGTCATTTTCAAAAAGAAGCTCTTTGATAAGCAAGCCAAGCAAGGTTTTCTTTTTTCTCCATTTTCCTTCCAAGTGAACTTGGTTTCTAGAAATTCCGTAATCTCTAAAATGTGTCTCTTGTATAATTGTACATTATGTTTGCCTATCCTGTTAGTGTGTGTTTTATCTGAAAATCAGTACTAACCATTGCATATGAGAGTAAATTGTTGATATAGAACTGGGATTTGATTCCAGATCCTGTCTGACGTCTTGATTCATGAATACTTGTGCCAATCCATAGTAGTAGTCAGTAAGCATTTGTTGAAAATGAATGTCATATATTAGTTAGCTTTAGGAAATAAAACTGTAATGAGTATTAGTCTGTTTTTATACCTAATTATATGCTGCTAATTTTTCTCCCTCTTCTTTGTCTCAGGAGAAAAGACTGAAAGAAAGGAAGCCAAGAAGCCAACAGAGACAAGCAAAGGTAAGGGTTTATATACATTTATTTTTCCAAGCTCTGTTCAGGTAGAATTGACAAAGCATTTTATGTTTTGGCAAGAACAATGCTATAATGTTAAGGCCGAATTTAAATCCTCTTCTTTTCCTTATAGGATTTTATTTATTATTTGTATGTCATGATATTCCAATTGGATTCAAGCCCATGTGGCCTTGTTAAGCTTTCTTGTATTCTCTGGTGCAGGATGAAAAATTCTAAGATAATTTGTTGGGCTGCCCCATTACTCCACTGCACATTCCCATTACATATTTTTCTGCGTCTGTTAGTACAAAGACAGTTGACTCTGTGGGCTAGGCCTGATAGGATTTTCATCTGTATCATCTTCAGGTGAACCTGTGTAGACCCAACCTCATAACAGGTAACTCTGAAAGCATAGTTTTGTTAGAATCCTAGGGAAAGCATTCTGTATCTCCCCAGTTTTACTATATTCTCGCGGCAAGATACTTTTCAGCAAATACATATGTACAGTTTTCCTCAAAGTATGTATGTATAATTATAAGCTTGCAGATCCGCGTGCGCTATGATTTTTATCTAATTTGGTGTTCATCACTGAGAAGTGTTTAAAGCTTCTGCATTCTGAGGATGGTTAGTAGAGAGCGATTTCTAGAACTAGGGCCCAATAACGTATGTCATTTCTCATGCTGTATCTCATTGTGCTGTTTTCTGACTGGCCATGATTTCTTCTTGGCAGTTAACAAAGCTCCACCTCAGCAAGGGAAGCCTATAATATTCTTTTGTCATTTTTTTCCATGCTGGCCATAGCACTTAGAGAGCAAGTCAGAGATGATAACTCATGCTATAGTTCTGAAATTAGAGCATTATTCTACAGTGTAGGATGGAAAAGACTGCTTTTATTCGGTGGTCAAATATCACTCTGTGCTAAAGTTTTACGAAAACGAGAGCTGCAGTGTGTGCAGCCACGACTGCTAAATAAGGTGGAGCTTCCATGCTTTAATGTGCGAGGCATGAACCACCATGGCAGGGACCCACACTAGATCTCCAAGAGGCTGTAGTGGAAAAGATTTAAATTTAAGAAGAAATCTTAAATCTAATAAAAGCATTTGATATTTATGAATATTCGTGTTCAGCATAAAATAAGCCTATTTTATTTCACTAAAACCTCATTTTCTGCATATATAAATGTAAAATGAAAGATATAATCTAGAGCCAAAGAAAGCCCTGTTACTGTACTTTCCTTTGTGTTATTCATGCATATTTGTATATATATTTTCGTATGGTTTTATTTTTATACTTATAGTGTATGCTTGGTTTTCATAGTGGTTTAAGTTGTAAGAAATTGCTCTCACCCTTGAGCTATCCTCCTGGAAACCTCTTCTTTTATTCCCCTGTAGAATTGGTGTGCTGTTTGGTTTTAATACTGTGTCTGCTGGGGAAATGAAAAATGGTAAAGTCGTCAGAATCAGGCATTTTCAGTGAGGGTTGATCTCTGAGTGAACTCCTTATGCCAAACTCTTCCTTCCATTTCGCTCCTTCTGTTTGTCCTGTGTGTTTGTTTCCTGACATCTAAAAAAGGAGGAAGATTTTTCTTGTGTCAAGAAGGTCTCATTTCTATGTAACCACTAAGGATCGGACTAAGAACAGAAAGAAAGAGCTGACATGGCTTTGCAGCTCAGCCAGGAGCTTTAAATAGACAGAGGCTGTGTTTTATTATTGCTCTGAATAGTTTAGCTACCTCCATTTCACAGCCCTTGTCTGAGTGCTCAGAGATGGCAGCCCTTTTGTAAGAGCCACTCAGAGGGATCAGTGGCTGGTCTGCAGCCAGGACTCAAACATTCCTCAAGACACTGAGGACTGCCTGCAGTGAACAAGGTTCAGGCTGACTGACAGAGCCCAAGGAATGAAGCTCAAATAACCTTTTGCACCCAGCTTCCTTTCAAATGAAAGTGATGACAGGGGACGAAAGGCTCTCATGGCTTTTGAGGTGCCTTTGGGAAACAGACCCAGAAGGTATTGTTGGAAGCTTACTTGGTAAAGGGGTGATGGCACAAATTTCTGTGATATGTAAGGAGAAATACGATGTAAATTATCAGGTTTGTCTCAGTGTGCAGTATTGTGCTTTAAATGACTGAATTGAGCTTGGTTTTGGAGTAAACTTTGTCTTCTTGGTGATCCTCTTATGTAAACCTAATCCATTGTGTTACTTAGGATATTGCCTTCTGAATCACTTTAGTCAAGATTCCAGCTAGAGCATCCATGATCCCTGAACCTACAAGCTATCAGAAGATGTTTAATGGTCAAGAATGTGGTACACTTGCAGACTTAATTTACCAGGAAATGTAGTCATAGCTGTTTATAGCTATTTTTAAGCAATCACTGCATAGAAACTGAAAGTGTAACAAAGGGAGGACTCACATAGCTGTCTTTCTACCTTGTTTTTGTGTTTCATGCAGCAAACATCATTTTATTACATAAAGAAGGATATAAAGGACACAGTATTTTTTTTTTTAATTTTTGGAAAGTGCTTGAATCAAGTTTCATGGAATTATCTTTATTTCCCAGAAAGAAACTTAATGTGAATTTTTCAATTTTAGAAATGAATCTTCTCTGGCATTAGAAGTACTTAGAAAGTACTTCTAAGAAGAATACTTTAAAAGTGTGAGTAAGATAAACTAAAGTTGGAATGGACCTCTCAGGAATCACGACGACTTTTGTTAAAAGATAGATTTAAGTTCTGCCTAGATTATATTATGTGTCTTGAGTTGGGAATGGAAGATAAATCACGAAGCTAAGAAACTGTTACGAGAAGGTTTTGCTGGAGTACCTAATAGTGGTTTGGGAAATAGGGTCTTTTTGGGTATCGAAACTTTCTTTAGCAGAGAAATACTTGAACTGCACAATAGGGTGTTTTACTTTTGGCTGACAAGATGTAGGTAACATTCTTATGACCTACAGATTTTTTAAACTAAGATCTAGAAAAATACTTGTAGCAATGATCAATAGACCACATTGCTTTTGAGTTCAGGTAAGGTTCGTAATCCTGAAATACAGCTTTACCTCATTGTAGCTAGATTTCCTTTTTGCTTTGAGGTCACAAGTGCTGAAGTAGGAATCCTGGTAAGCTGGAATGATTTTGTAGAAATGTAAGGAAAAGGAACAACAGTGCTGAAGCGAAGGGAAATAGATCCTCAGAAATATCTCACTACCTTCTGCTTTTGAAAAGTAAGTGTGATTTTTATTTATTTATTTATTTTTTAAGATTGAGTCTGGCTGTGTCACAGGCTGGGTCACGGTGGGCGATCTTGGCTCACTGCAACCTCCGCCCCTGGGTTCAAAGCGATTCTCCTGCCTCAGCCTCCTGAGTAGCTGGGACTACATGCATGTGCCGCCCAGCGCCCAGCTAATTTTTTGTATTTTAGTAGAGACAGAGTTTCACGTGTTAGCCAGGATGATCTGGATCTCCTTGCCCGTGATCCGCGCCTCAGCCTCCCAAAGTGCTGGGATTATAGATGTGAGCCACTGCAACTGGCCAAAATATGATTTATTAAACAAAAAGTCTGAAGGCTGATGAAATTGAACACTGACTACCCTCTGGGGGTGAGGGCTGGCCCAGCAGCCCGGCCACCCATGTCGGGGAAGTGAGGAGGGCCTCTGCACGGCCACCCATCTTACGGCAGGTGAGGAGCCTCTGCCCGGCCACCCGCCGACCCGGGGAGGTTGAGGAGCACCCTCTGCCCGGCCACCCCTTCTGGGAAGTGAGGAGGCTTCCTGACCCGGCCACACACCGTCTGGGAGGTGTGAGGGGCCTTCGGCTCACGGCCACCCACTGTCTGGGAAGTGAGGATGGCCTGCCCGGCCACCCACCGTCTGGGAAGTGAGGGGCGCCTCTGCCGGGCACCCATTGTCTGGAAAGTGAGGAGGGCCTCTGCCCGGACACCCATCATCTGGGAAGTGAGGAGCGCCTCTACCTGTCCACCCATCGTCTGGGATGTGAGGAAGCGATTGTGCCTGGCCACACAAACTCTGGGAAGTGAGGAGGGCCTCTGCCCGGCCAC
>JAKGGE010002813.1:0-23988 GCA_023748175.1 Hoolock leuconedys
CTAAGCGTGCACAAAAGCTGAAGATATAGTCAGCTTGGAGAGTTGAAGGGCATACTTCTCTATAGTTCACAAAGTCACGACATCTAATTGCCTCAAGTGGACCTAGTAACTTCGATTTAATCCTCGAGATGCTAAGGACATCTTTGCTGGGAATTGCAAAGGGAACAACCCTTTAGGTTTTGAGTCACATGAATGCTTTAAAGTCCACAAGATATCAAACAAATGGAAGTGCAAGGTTTTGGTGGGTTTAATGCGACAGAGAGCACCTCAGGTCATATGCTGAGGGAGCTGGTCTAGTGGCACCAACAGGAAAGCGCCAGCTGTGGAGAACTCTAGCATGCAGACTTGAAGGAGCTCTACAGTGGATCAAGAGATTGAATCTCTAGGAGTGTCTTGCAATCTAATGGGTAAACACTTTGTCCCATATGTCAGTTGGATGATTTTTGTCCCCTGGCCTGACAAAATACTGATTTCTTAAGCAAAAACATAGCGGCGCTTTAAGTTTTGGTTTCTTCAATGCATGTAGAGATTATATTTCTTAGAATTTATGATTGAATTGAATACTTCATGATTTAAATTGAAGTTCTTATGTTTATTGAATCAATTACATTTTCTTCCTTTTTTCCTTGTTGAAATTGTACAGGCTACTAACCATTGACCAACTTGTCCTTGTTTTTTTTTAGCTCTGTCAATGAAACTTCTGATTTTCCGGTATGCTTTTTGAACTGGATTATCTAGATTTACTTTCTTAAGAACTCCCATTTTGTTCACATCTATGATTATCCACATATGCTAAGAGTAAAATGAACTTTTTATTAAGCAGGTATCTTTGACAAATAGCTTGAGTTTTCATGTCCTTGACAGCACAAAGCTGGTCATTAGTAACAATCCTTATACCATATAATTGTTTTTCATTTGAATCTGTTTATTTGATATCAAAATTGGTGGTTGTGAATATAAAGAACAGCATACAAGTCCAGCGGCATCTTATGTAAGCCCCTGCAGTTAAAATGGAAAAACATGTCATTTTAAACACATTTTAATCCAATAAAACATTTTGCTCATGCAATAGCACATGTCTGTATTATAGATATTTAATATTCTTGTAAGTGTTCAAGATATCTAGTTGTGGTTTTCATGTATTTGTAATACTATTTGTGGACATCTCAAAATTACCCTGAATTTTTTTATTTGCTTAGTTGTGGATATTTAGGATCAGTTATTGAATTGAACCATTTTAGTGGACTTGTTGATTTTTTGATGCTGGTGTAGATCTGTTTGAGTTTTAGAATCCTGGATGCCGATGGATAATTTATTATATGTGTGTTTTCTGGTGTATATCAGTTCATGTTTGGTGCCTTTCACTGGGGAATATCAAACCCTTGTTTGACATCCGTTGTTGTATTCTAGTTCATTTATTTTGCCATCGATATGTTTTACTCGTATTTTTGTATAGTAGATTGTAGCTTATATTTGAGTTTATAAGCTACACCTGCCGCGTAATGCCGATTCTTCATAGTTATTGTCATTGTGACAGATTCTAATGTTATCTCAAAACATCATTTTGTATGTCAGAGCACCAAATTTAATAAAAGCAGTTTATTGATGCAACAATCTTAGAAATTTTATTGAAATAGAAAAAAAATGGCTAACTTTTCATCACTTTTTCTTTGTTATGTGCATCTAGACAATTGGTACCCAGGGAAAGAGATCTTAACAGATTGATATCAAGCCTGGATGGAAAAAAGGTACCAAGATAACTTTTCGGGCAAAGGTAATGAGCAAGTGAACCAGCTCCCAGCTGACCTAGTCTTCATCATTGATGAAAAGCCACATGATGTGTACAAGAGGGAAGGCAATGATCTCATAGATCCCACCAAAACATCTCACTTGTGATGCACTGTGGGACTACAATAAATCTTAAGACCCTTGATGGGCGTGATTTGTCCAATCAATGTGAGCAGTTGTGATCCCTGGCTATGAACTTGTCGTTGCTAAGGAAGGGATGCCCACTGGCAAGGAGCCAGGCAGAAGAACAGCTTAATTGTCCCAAGAGTTTAATGTGAAATTTACATCGGGTTTGACACCCGGACCAGCGAGCAGACATGGGCAGCATCCTGGGAGGTTGACTGCAGAATGTGTTCTTTACATAGGCAAACCATCCTGCTAAAATTCTTTGTTTAGGAAAGCTTGAACTTACATCCATGTGTCATAATTTTTTTTTTTGTGTATGTCTGTCTAACCCATTGGCAAGACGCAGCAAACTACAATGTTTATGCTAACCTTGGTTTTGAAGCGGTGACATTTCTTTTGGCATAGGAACTGTATGGTTCTTTTTCTTCCTGCATGATTGCATAATGAATCAAGAACGTATTATTGGCACAAATTATGGAAATTACAGGAATACTGTTTGATTATTAAATTTTCCATATTGGATCATGTTGTATGTATTGTATGCATGAACCATGTCAAATTCTTTGAATCTCTGAAATGTTTCAGACTCGGAAGTTGATGTTTCTGCATCAGCTGTGGATCCAAATATACATTTGTGACAGCATATAAGAGATCATATGAAGACCAAGAACAGCACTTGCTCAAGAGTACTGTCCAGTAACTCTTGTTTTCTAAAACCTCATGTTCCTTTGGTACTTTTCTTTTCGAGTTCCAAAGAAACTAAAGAAATGTTGCTCATGTAAATTTTCTAATTGAGGATTCAAATTTCAAGTTGTGTCACATATTAGGCAAATCCTAATAAATCAGTAAGCTTCAGAACGGTCAGAAATTTAATATAGCATTTTCCATTTCTGCAAGAAGGATTGCAAAGCCACTTGGAAGTGGGAGAGAGCAAATTATCCTGTACCATTACTCATGTTTTGTAACTATTTTTTGATGCACTGCATAATTCTGATAAATTTAGAATTAGAACGAAGCAGCTGATTTGATTAGCAAAACCATGAATTTCATTAGATTGAAGATGATCTGATTATATTAGAGGACGAGAAAATTAGAAGAGAAAGAAAATATAATAATAATAATAATAATGCATTAGGAGAAATATTATGTAGGGTATGTATTAATAATTTTAAGGTATCGATGATCATATAATCGATCCCAAAGAAGTTATGATATTGACTAAAATATATGTATTAAATTCATAAATTTAACCTTATAATTCTTCAAAATTAGTTTTAAGTTTTGTGTTTTTTAAATTAATAAAATACTGTTCTTCTCTCTCGCTCGCTCGCTCGCTCGTCGCTCACGTTTAAACTGACCTTTTTAGCTTCCTCTCTACGCATCATTAAAACGCAAAAAAGAGGGCTTTTTATTTGGTCCTTCTTTCGTCCCTTCCCTTCTTTCAGCTTCTCCAAAGTCGCCGCGCACCGTCCGGACAGCAGGCCGCGCATCGAACCCAGGCGCCACCGGCGAGTCATCCATGGCTCGGCGTTCCGGAGGGGATAGCCGTCGCGCTGCCGGTGGCGGAGCCGGACCTGGAGCTCCCGCCACGCTGACGACGGTACGAGAGCCTGTCCTGCTCCGCCTATCCGTCCGGAAAGGAGTGCCTCTTCCTGCAGGAACGCCCTGTCCGCGCCCACGCGAATGATCGCCGACTTGTTCTTCACTTCGGCCACGCCGAGTGCCTGAGCAGGCGTAGCGAAGCCGAGATCCGATTGCCCCTCTATATGTTATCGTTTGTCTCTGTTTCTTCTTTAGTTCTTGCTGCTAGTTGAATTGATCTGTGAATTGTTTCGTTTGGTCGGAGGTCATTCATCACAAATTGTTGCAAATCTAGAATCTCAATGTCTCCTTTTTGTTATCCTTGAATTCGTGATCAGGGATCATATGTGCTCGTGAACTCCATGAATTGGAAGAAGGGCATTACTAGATTTGTTTATGTCTTTGGTAAAATCTTCTTTTCTTGTTAAAGAACAAATGATGGGATTACATTTGATCAAGTTGTATGGGGTTTGCGTTTCAAGTAGCTGAGACCTCACGGCATGTTAATTTTGTGGTCGAGGTAGTTTCTACCACCATGGACATAATGTGTTGTTCCTCTAGTGGTATTTTATGTAACAATGGAAGCCTCAGACACGCCTTTATCATGTGTAATTCCGGCATGCCACAAAATTCTCCTGATGAGAATTTGAAATGTATAAAATTATAGCACTCCTAAATGGCTCCTTCGATGTATCAGGACAAAAACAGGATCCACCCTAATACTCCTTTGCCTCCATTATAAAATGGCTCAAGCATGGAACTCCCACATGTGGATCATTGTTGTAGGTTGTTTTTGTAATGACACTCACATTTCCCATTTAATGAATTATACTGTAAATATGTAATGGATACTCTCAAAATACTTTCTTATTAAAATCCTCTCTATCGACGCATCTTTTTTCTTTGATTTTGAAAATTTTGAGATGATGGTTTTCATAATTGTCATCTGCTCTCCTCTGGCTTCTTGTTCTGTTCTTTTTCTTTCTTTCAGTTATGATTTCCTTCACTTTTCTATGTAGTTTGATGGATGTTTGTATACTAAGTAACACAATGTGCTTTTTCCTCAGATTTCCAAACACCTACTCTCTATTAGTTGGGTGCTGCAGTGACGAAATTACCTACAAATATATGGAAAACTGTGGATGAATTGAAGCTGAGCTGCTTATGAATCTCACGCCACTGCAAGTATGTAGTTTAATATAATTTATTTATTTTATAGTAACATGTTGAAGCTTTATATTTTACAATAATTATACTATCGTAGTGTGTTTCATGGTTTGGTTAACCTGTTTTCATTTTATATTGCAGAGGTTAACTTTTTTTTTTTTTTTTTCTGTCTAGTGAACAAACTTCATTTTGTGACAGCTGATGATCTAATTAAGGTTTATGATTGACAGAGCTCAGTATATTAGTTTATGTTTCTTTTTTCTGGAGAATTTAACAATGTAGAGATAATGAAATTTACATTTCACAGAATTAGTTTTGAACAGAAAGAGGTAAATCATCTAGAACACTTTTACCGTTTTGCTCATTTGGAAAATATGTCCATAAAATGACAAGAGTGATTTGAGCAGCATAAATTGTTGAAGCTGGATATTGTTTGTAGGATTATTGAAGTAACATGCAACAGTAACACAAGAATAACTTCTACAGATCACAAAGATAATTGACATTTTGACAGACACGATTATGGTGTCAAATATTTTAAATTGCTACTTTGTTTGCATAGCATGGCAGTACTTGACCAACTTGTATGTCTATCTTACTAAATTTCCATGAAATTTAATATCGAATATATTAAACTTATATCCTATTTTTGTTAATTCGGGAGAAGCTGCTACTTCTCTCTATTAGTTCTACAGCTAAGTTGTTTCCACTTCATATTATAGGTGGGTTGATGAAGCCACCAGATGCCCATGGGTCCTCCTCAACCAAGAGTTCATTGACAAGCACAACAGACTTTGTGGCTCATGACTCACTTCCGTAGTTTGATTGCTACATACGCGAAAATGAAACACCCTCTATTTTTTTTCCATTCTTTAGAGCTTGTTCAGCTTTGAGCTCTTATATATTCATTTTGTGTTTCGAGGTAAGATAAATTTATCATTGTCAAGTAAGAAAAACAGTTTCCAATTAACTGGGCATTAGCCATATCTGGCTTTTGCCAATTTCATATATCATCCATCTACTTTTATGACAAAACTCTTTGATGACAGAGTTCATGGGGTGATTCACAAAGCAAGATATATGTACTCAGATACTTGATGATGTCATGTCAGAAAAACATGCCACTTATTCTGGTCATTATCTCAGAATAAATCAATTGCACCAAGTTGAGAAGCCACTACATTAACTAATAACAAAGGCATTGAACTATTGATTTTGCTTTGGTTTAGGCTGACCAAACATAGAATGACAAAATTTAGAAAAGTTGTGAGTTAATTTACATGCACCTGCTATGTACCGGGTCTCCCTAGGGTCATGCATTGTGGTACACTGAATCTTGCTTCTGTGATACTTCCCTTGAAGCTACTTCCGCCGGGCCTTTACATCTTTATTTCCAGATATGCAGATGCAAGTGGAGCTTGGCAATGATGTTCATGAATTTGTTAGTTTCCTTTCCTTCATCGAGTAGAATTAATTTTCAATTGGTCTGCATTGCAATCCTGTCACCAATTGACAAAGCATGCTCATGTAGGTCGTTATTGGAAAATTTAAGGAACAATTGCATAGATGCATTTCTACTTCAGATATTATATAATGAGATTCTGGAAAGACTACAAATGAGTATGTGAAGCGTAATTTAGCCCAAGTGGATATGCCAAGAAAAAGGACCCTTGAGTGAGCTTATGTGAAGGTAAGGCTTTGGGTTTATGGCTGTCACTAATATAAACAGGTTTCTAAAATTTAGCATGCTGGATGGTGTAGCATCTTATTCTTTTTAAGATATTTGTCTTAAAATAATGTCATGGAGGCATGAAGGATCTCATACCTGATTTCTTCCAGGAGAAGCAGCAACTGAGAGTGAACATGGGAATAACTTAAATTAAGGAAAGATCAAGAGAAAAGGTGACTAAAAATGTTTTCAAAAGAAAGACTTTTGTTATGGTCTCTTTGTTACAATGTCCACAGCAACTTCACAATTGAATTTCAGTATATTGTGAAATCTTTACCCCTTTACAAGGAGATTCTTGAAATATATAACCGGTCTTTTGTGGTGACAACATCGGTAAAACTGGATTGCAATTATCAAATGCTATTCTATCATAATGTTCATATACTGATCATTAACCTTTCGGGTTTGGCTTACAGTTTCTTGGCATTAAAGTCAAAAGCTGCTTTTTATGTGGATAAGGGTCTTTGCCTTTGAGATCTGCATTTCTCTGAGCAGATCAAACATGAAAATGATTATGATCTTGACATTTGGACCCTTAAAACTGGCTAGTAGTCCAACACAATTTCTGTTTCCTGCATTATAGTGTCGAGAATATTTGGAATAAATTTTGATCAGGACATGGTGATACGCGGGTTATTCCTGTGACCTGATGGAATTCAATCTTGAATTCTGGGTTTTCTTCAAAGTCTTATCAATGATTTTATTGATGCATTGAAGCCATATGCCAACATAGTGTGATGGATAAGTAATCAAGAACCACCTAGACCCCTTATGGTGTTCAACTTTCTATGAGCACCACCAGAATTATTTGATCAATTATTTTCTGTGGTTCACCAAAGTTTTCTTTTTCTTGTTTTCCCCTTCTTTTCTTTTTAATTGGATATTAGCTGGGCAGTTACTGGAGTTCTTTCACGGTGTTGGTGAATAGTTTCTTTTCGTGCAGTTGCACACAGTAACCAAAGTCATTTGGAGTGAATCTAGCGAATGGGTGGAGAAATGCAGATCACCGGCTGGATGCATGGGCTTTTCCTTGAAGAAATTGTTGAGGAGGCTGCCACATCATAGTAAGTTTATTGGTAGTGGCATACTTATCATTGATAAATATGGAAAGGTTAAAATCCAATGGGGCCGAGGCGGTGTAGTCATCAAAGTTCAAATTACTGTTGCATTTGGTGCTTTCAGTTCTGATCATGTAAGTTTATAGCTCTCTAAATATCATCATACTTCTTCAAAATGTTTACAGGAAATTGCCAAAGTAAAGGTGAATTCAGGAGAGGTCTGAAGAGGCAGCAGAGCAAATCAAAGATCAACCTGAAGAAACAGTTCCCTCATAGGTTCCTGTAGATATTTCAACCTTTCTCCTCCTTTTTCTTTTCTTACCATGTGGATTAACCATTGCTTAACATTATCTAGTGTCCATAAACCCTGAAGCAGTCGCTGCTGTCATCTGCGTCCTTTTCGGTTTTAATTTTCTACTACTGCTTGTTGACCGATTGTCCTCATCCGTCCTGAAGCAGCTGCTACTGTATTTGAGTCTGCTACCAATGCAAAGCAATTGGGTTAGTTATACATATATATGTATTGAAATGTTTCTCCTTGAAAGAAATAATGTACTATTATTATAATTCAATTCCTTTTCATGGCATGCAATTTGTTTATTTTTCTTCCTAGAATTTAGTTTTTGTTACGAGATCAGTTCCTTGTTGAATACTAGTTTAGAACTTTTGAAGGATTGTAAGACCAATAAAAGTATAGTTATCAGATTCCAATGGAAGTGATCAATCAAACCTTAGGTTTTAGTTGGACCATATGTTTAATTTTAAAAACTTTTAATATATATATATATATATATATATATATATTAAATACTTTAAAATTATATATAATAAAAATTAAAAAATATTATAAATAATTAAAATAAAAATTATATAAAATAATAATACAAATCAATATTATAAGCACAAATATTGATAGTAATTACACTAAATTAAATGGTTCTAATTTATTTATCACATCAACCCTAATTTTATGGTTGATGTAAAATATCCCTCTTAACTAATAAAAGAATTTATCTAAATAATATTTTGCATTTATATTTAAAATATTGGATGTGTTTTATGTAAATCGATTGGTTTGTCAGGTTTTCAATGTCAGTGAATCAGAACCACTGCCTTTCAGTTCGGTCTAGCTATGATAGAGAATTAGCCACTGCTGTTCTTCAGGATTTCTCAATAGCAGGTAAAATAATGGGGTTTGACATGGCTGCAGCAATTTGTACGGGGCATACAATTTCCTTGTGACATAAGGTCAAAACATATATAACTTCTTGACAGACCTCATCATTGATCACTCCAGATCATTATATTATGATCATTGACCATTATATTACAATTTGAATATTATTATCCAGGTCAGAAAAAATAATAATTTGAAGATGGTAGCTGGTAAAAGCTTCAACGATTTATGCAAGATCCCTAGTTTGAATATTGTCTCCGTCACTTATCCTTTACAAAAAAAGATAAAACTAGGTACATCAACTCTTCCGTTGCCGATATCAGAAGAAAATTCCTTGACAAGAATCTATTATGGTGGAATATATTCATAATTATCATGTCTCCAGTGACAACAAAACTTCAACAATCACGAAGTCCCAAATAAGCTAGTTACGGCTTTGAAAGCTGAGAACATAAATTTTCTTATGATGCATCAAACCAAATCATCAGTTAAGATTCAATGCATTCTGTCATCTTAGTGGCGATGGTCTTGAACATACTTGAAGGCCACGGTGTTTGCAGACCGCTGGTGCTTCAGGTCAAGGCAAATAAACTCTATTGGATAGCCAAGGGCAGGATTACTATCTGCATTTGAAGCAGAGATTTGGTTAGCAACATGAAATGAGCAAACTATGAGGTGAATTACTTCCACAGTTGGAATTGGGTTGAAATAGCTATATCTCCTTCACAAGCAACAATCCGACCTTCAAATTTGACTGGAGGCACTTAGTTGATCAATTGCATGGTGATTTCTTGCTGGTATCCTGCACAGCTCATTTACACATGGCATATGAAATTTTAATAAATATTTGAAATAAATCAGACTTCAATTTATACACACAAGTTTTGTTTTAAGTGCATATGTTATCATTCATCGCAACTCCAGAGCTGCAGAGTAAAGGGAGTCCAAGCTCAGAATTTGGATCTAAGCTGTGGATGAGAGAAATATAGTAATGGAGTATAGGATGGCAAAAATTAGTTGATTGTTTATTGCCATTTTGTGATAAACGGTATCACAAGAAAAAAAGAGGAAAAAGAAAAACAAAAGTAGAAATGGGGAGAACATCAAACAACATTTGGCATGAGATTCAGAATGGTAGACTATATTTCATGTCGAGTTCTAGAACATAGGACATGATGTATCCGTCTCACGGAAGATACCTTGGCGTCCTCCTAAAACACTAATTTTCATGAACTGAAAGTTCATGTCGACTATTAATGGGTTGGCATTATAAATGTAACTGCTCTAACAATTAGCACAGCCAGATAAAAATTACAGTCTATCTATTGATGCCAACTATTCAGGCATGGTTTTTGATATTTATTTTGCAGAATATGTGATACTAGTAATAAATAATAATTCTGATGCAATCACGATTCATGGATTTATGGTTCTAGAGCATTTGGAGTTTATCAAATCATTAACATGGAGTGCATATATATAATTTTCACAAACATGCCGGCATTACGGTGGCTGTGATCTAAACATGTACATGATACAGATACAGCAGCATCAAACGAGCATTTTAAGAACTTCACTTACCAAGTCAAATATTTTTTTAGCTTCTGCCAAACTCAGAAATTAGAGTGATAAGTGGGACAGCAGACAGGAGAGATTTGAAACAGAAATAGATGAGGTCTGTTTCGTACAAGTCTTAAGCTTGGATTAGGAGCAAAGGTAGCATCTTTTGTCTGGATACAAGCGAGCTGCGATGAACTTCCTCTAAGGTTATCAAGCTCAGTTTAGACATGTACCGAGAAATCTAAATTGCTTAGAGAACGACAACAATGTTGATCCAAACATGATTTGACAGGCCAGAAAGTTTCCTCTATTATGTAAAGGCGTATAAAAAATCCAATGGAGTTTCAATGAATTCCTAACAACAGCGAATAATGGAGAGGCATGGTCATCCTATCTTTCGACTGAAATTATTTAAAGGCCCAGGTGCTAAGATGATATGGTCAATGACCTGCTCTGATATGAAGAAAAGGCTTTAAATGGAGAATCACACAAGAATGTTGGTGCATGATGAAAACTACCATTCAAATATAGTGTCAGGGTGGATCCAAGTCTCGGTTAGGCCAATTCATGAAACCCGGCAAGGCAAATGGCCTTCAAGAATCAGCTTTGTAGGAAAGATCTCAAAAAATAGTTGTTAGAATCATTTACATGAATTTAAAAGTTGATATAGAGCATCACTACCTATGGTGAGAAGAACTGGGTTCCATTCTAGTTGGACTGGTTCAAACGAGTTATCTTTTGTTTCCTTTGTTCTCCGTACTTGGTCCAAAAACCATGAACTGGTCTCATTCACCAACATATTCCATTTCACAAAGATCAGCCTATATCGCAAAGCACCATACAAATTTGCTCCAAAGCATTTTTCCTCCGTGAGTAGCTAGAATTTCAAGTAAAGATCCTCACCGTTCCCACCCATACCCGTTTTCCTCTGCCCGCGATTCACAGCGCAGACCGTAAAACCCATCAATCGACAAAGAAGAAACTTCCATAAGGAGAAAAGAAAAGCCTTTCTAAAAAGAAATTCGTAAAGCATCGAAACCTTATCGCGCTGTCTTCGAACAACAGACCTCCCAACCGACATCAACATCGAGTTCGGAAAAGAATAGGAAATTTCCAGGATCTGATTGAATCGATTACCTGCAGCCATTTGGCAAGTGTGCTCGCTGACAAGAAAATCGAACGCCCTGCCCTCGAGGGCCCCGGAAGGGATCTTGGGTTTCAGGAGGGGGGTCTCGGCGTCGCCGACGCCGACATCGCCATTGCCGAGAGAGCCGACGATTGATGGGCAGATGAGAGTTACAATTGATCCTCATCTAATAAACAAATAAAAAATAAAAATAAAAAATATGCTTTTACAAATCTGTTCTTACTAGTCCTTTTTATATATATATATATATATATATATATATATATATACATATACATATATATATACATATATATATACATATACATATACATATACATATACAAATACATATACATATATATATATGTAAAGAATTGCATCCACTCGTGAGAATCTTAAACTATGGAAAGAGGTAACGGTGGGGAATAATGCATACTCGTTGCTACATGGCGACGCCATCGGGAGGGTAAGCTCATCCACTTGGCGGTAACTCCGATCTTTTTTCAGGGTTTGAACCGGCTCCTGGTCTCGGGATCGCGTCACCGCCATGTTGTATATCAAAACATCTTGTCTCTTCTTATCGCACGCCAGCCGCTCCCCTGTCGGGCTCTTCGAGGTGCTTTCGAGGCGATGGTGGGGATTTTCTCCTGGATTTGCCGGATGGGGGTGGCATCGTCGATTTCCAAAGCGCGATCGTGAGCATACTACAGGACTCTTAAAATCGAATCTTTGTTGATTTTTGGGGTGAAGAGAGATCAGTCTGTGTTGGATTGGATGGCTGGTCGTCCTTTGCTCTATTACTCTTTCTGTTGCTTCCTTATGTTTCTTTGATTTGGTATTCTTTTGGATCTCCCTTTGAGTTCTGATGTTTTGTTTTCTCTTCCTCGGGAGGATTCCACGGTTTCTCGTAATCCTGTTTGATTCATTTTTGAGCTTTCTTAATTTTAATCTTTTGGAGATCGAACAGTCTCTCATGTTGATCTGTCGGATTGATTGACATATTTTTTCTCTCTCTCTGTTTTTCTTCTGTCAGATTTTAAGAACTCTTGCTATTTCTAAATCATTTATTGTCATATTTTAGAAGGCTGTATTATTACTGTAAACCATCATATTTTCTTCTCCAATTCAACTCCAGAGCATTGTGCAATTGTGTTTTCCCTTTTGGCTTTCTAATGTGGATATTTTACTTAGTCCCAATATATTCTTGCCTATATAGGTTCAATAAGATAATTTTACTGGTTTATATTTCGAGTATGCCAATTCATTTTCCCTAAGCATGTTTATGTAAAAAGAGCTGATAGTTTATTTAAGCTCTCCAAATCTCTAATAGAAGTTCTTTTTCTTCCTTTTATGTGCTTTGCTTAATTTGATGTTCTCTTGAATATAATTGTTGTTTTGCTTTGTTAAAATCCTCATATATAAAGAATTAGAGAACATTGAATTATTAAAAGCGGAGCACTTGATTTATCTAAATCCATGTTGGATGGAAGTGTGTTAACTTAAAGAAATGGCTGTTGAGTGTTCGCTGTCTGCCTTCTCTTATATTAAGTTATCGGCAGTGTGTCCATTATCTTCCAATTTTAAGTGAATTCTTATAGTTTAGGATGTGGCGACCCCATTGCCACCAAACATGGAGGAAGAGTAGTTGTGTTCCTACTGCTGGAAGCCATGGTTGAAGATGCAATTGAGTTTAAAGCCAGTTGACACCCATCTGAGCCCTAGTTAAAGTGATCAGCCAGTTACATGTCCACAACCAGAGCAACTCAATACTAAATGTAGGTTTGCATCTTCGGCTCCTGTAGTTTGTTTATCTGTCGAAGTTGCTCATGTGGTAATTATAATTGCCTTTTGTCATGTCCAACATTATGCGATATACAATCCATCCCTCCTGCAGACTCTGGATACTTGCTACTGGTTTGTCCAACAAAACATGTTGAATTTGTAATGTAGATCTGTTTTGGGTGCTATATTATAATAAGTCAAAACCTACAAAATTTTTTGTATCAGCGTCTATATTTGCTTATTCAATTATAAGGTCTAAGACACCAAGTCTTGAATATCATCCTAGGTTACATGATTGCTCATTATTGAAGATGTGATCAAATAGATAATATGATGGAGTGAACAAACATAAGAAAATGGGAAAGATATAGGCTCCCTAGGGCTAGCAATAGAAGTAGGAACCGTGGCATAGGCAAGAATCTAGAATTGCTGAATCAGATGTAAAATAATGATAGTGCGGCTGATATATATGCTACCATTAGAATAAATGCCAAAGATTCCTTGTTTTTGGCTAGCAACCTGAGATGTAATTTGTTGGAGTCAGGAGACATGATAAAAGTCTTTCTTTGTGCAAATTACTAATTTACTCGACCATAAAATGGATGAGCAGGCTTTTGGATCCGTCTCCTGATGCTATATCTGTCATAAACAACAAAAGCTACTTCAGGTCAAATTCAAATTCTTGACCCTGAGATAAATGGGGCCCATGCCAAACAAGATATAAAAGGCAAAAGGAGCAGAATTGTGAGTAAGCATAGATGGTAACAACCAGAGAAAATTTTGAAACTGATACAATATTGGTTTTGACAACCTATTAAATGGTACGTAAAGCGAGATATCAAGTGGTATATAGCAGTATATCTTCCTGGACTGAGAGATCCTCATAGGTCCTATTGGCATAGACTAGAGGCAGCTTGATCCTATGGCATGCATCATGACATCAGGCTAAGCTGGATCATTTTGTGTGTCCTCAGAGATCCTTGGGAGAAAATGTAAAATATCTCTGCAGTGGGGCTACTGTCATGGAATAGCGCTTGATATTTCTTTGTGTGGCCTTGCATGTCCTATGGCACGAAAACCTGACTCCTTAGCTGGCCGGAGATATTCTCCACTCAGTTCTGAGAGTCTATCCATGCCCAAGGGCGATAGCTGCAAGTTCAATCAGAATCTCGATTCACTTGGGATGATATGTATCCATCCAGGTGGTCATATTCTTTCTAGATTCTATCGAAATCATTTATTCTGACATCCTTTCTAGAGTTGGCCAAGGGGCTGCCTTTATTATTGGACAGTCATCCTTTGTTCCTTTTTAGTCTCTGCCTCAGCTGCATTAGGCATCTATCTACTTGATCCATCCTGATATGAGCATTGGAGACCCTGATGATGCCATTTTTGATGGTATTCATCTTATAGGGGCCCCTGCCTTGGAGATGCCACTTCCTTCCATCTAGGTTCCACATATGGCACTTCCCAGCTCATCAGCCTCTTCCTCCTGTCTCACTTCAGCGTGGGGATTGTAGAAACTATTACATGATATGACAATCTAGGGAGTTTGCTCATGCTTGCGTGTGCCACCTGAGTTGAAGTTCAATGTTTGGTGTTCCTGGAATGACCAACTTTGAAATGTCGTGATAATAGGAATGTCAGTGGACAAGTTTCTTTGAGACAGTTGGATGTAACCTATAGTACTACAATATTTTTCATTCATACTTAGTTTTTAAATGAATTGGCCTATGGATTTAGAGAGTCGCTCAGCCGCATATTAGAAAGAACTATTGTCAGCCACTTAGGGTAAACTCAATCAGACATCAGAAAACATGCATTGTCAATAGTAACTGCTATTTTCTTTTGTTATTTCAGGATGGAAGAATATGGAAAGAAATTACTTGGCTACTACCGTTACAATGGCTGATTGCCAGTTCTTGAGAATGGATCATGCCTTCAGTCCCAAGATGAGGTGGAGAAAGAGTCTCTGCTGAATCAGCCAAATGTCCCATATCTTCGTCTCTTAAATTAGCCCAAACTTATAATATCGATGGTCTTCTGAGAATGCATTGCCTGAATCAGGCTCTTAACTAGGCATATGTTATCATCCCTCATGGCTTGTTTGGATTTCCAAATAGAGGCAACTTGATCTCTAGTTTGGGTTGTGCATCGGTAATCCATCGTCGAGCTATGAACTTATTTATTAAGAGTAGTTGGTCAGCTGTACCAAGTGTTAGATATTGAAGTTGACCCTCTTTCAAACTGGAAGCGCACAGAAGACACATTCAGCTGCTTGCTTACTGTGATTCCTGTAACAGTAGCTGTTCAGCGAGACTGAGTGAAGGGTAATCTATCCAGTGTAAAAACATTGTTCTTAGTCTGCTGAAATCTGCAGTTATGACATATCTGAGTAGTATTCAAATAGCTCCAGCTATCTATTTAGCGTACTTTGACATTGACTCTTTCAAAAATTTGTAGAATGAAGCATTTACTATTCATAAGAGCTCTCTGAGAGAACTATTTGATGAGTTGTACTCAGCTCAGTTGAAGCTCAAAAGTTCAGATAGATCTCAGAAATGAGACAGTAGTTGCTTGTTACCCTGACACATTCTGCTATGAAGTATATCCTCCAGTCAAAAATGATTTCTACTATGAGTAGAGCCTCGTATGAAACGAGTCTAATTCTTTTCAATCTTCTTCTTCAATCATTTCCATTTTCTTAATACTTAACTCTCGTATACACTAAGTGGAAATTCCGAAGACACCCTCAAGTCGGATTTGGTTAGGTGGATTATAAACTTAATCCGACAGAATTTTAAAGAACAGATCGGTGGGATGGATCAAATTCACGATAAATTTGTCCAAAAATAAATTATAAAAGGAGTTGATGATTACTTCACCGACGACAACAAACCCATACGGAAAACAAGCCAAATATGTTTCCAGAGAATCAGCCCCAAGAAACATTAACAGATGGAAACACCGCATCGCTCGTAGCAGTCCACAAAAATGCCAGGCTCCGTATCTTTGCCACTTGGCAGCCTATCAAGCGTACATCTTAAATAAATCTAAAGGAATATTAACAGTAAGCAGAAAAATATATAGCAAAAAGGGAAAAGAACGGCGAAGAATCGCGAAGCGAGGAAGACGCTTCGTCTCCGGCGCCAATGGTGGCGATGTCGTTGTGGTCCTTTCGCCTTCTGCCCTTCGCTCCTGTCGGGAAGGCCTCTGTCTCTCGACCCGCTCGATCCCTTCCCCTCGGTCCTCTGCTCTCCTCGCGGCCCCCATCCAGGTCAGCACGTCTTCCGTCGTCGACTTGTAGTTTTGATGCACGCTCATTCTTCTGATAGCCTCGCAGACTTGGTTCTTTGGCTTTCGGTTTCAACCGTTCGTTGAATTCTTTGGAATTTGTGATTTCTGTGAAAGATCGGCTGACTTAGACACTTACTGACCTGCTCTCGTGAGTCATCGTTGCCCACGGATTGCGGGACGGCTTGATGGTACAATCATTACTGTATGGTTCTTGCCGAGAAAAATTGACTTGGTGTGTTGCGTTATATCGGGAAAAATAAGAGAAAACTAGGACAGAGGAACAAGCGAATCAGATACGAAAAGGAGTCTTTGGTTGAATTTAAGAGGAGAGTACGGAGGGTCTGAATGTCGAGGAATCAGCTGTTTGAGCCGCCCCCACAGCTGTAATGAACATATCTAAGCTTGGTTGGGTGGTTCAGTTCAGGCTCTGATTTCCTGATAACCGCAAACCCACGATCAACCCATTTAATTATCTTTAAGATGTCACCAGAATAAACTCAAGCAGCCGCTGTTGGCTCTTGCTTGTTTTTTCTGTAAAATCTTATGGCATTCATGCAAGAGTAGTGTGTGTGGGGTACAGTTTGTGTCTTTACATAAGAACCATGTCTAGGATTGGAATTCAGGTTCATGACTATGCACGTGAACATTATTATCAAATTAAGAGAGGATCTTTGTATTTGGTGATCTTTGTTCTAATTCTAATGTATGCAGTAGGAGCATTTAGAGCTTACAACCACCACAGAGGAACCAATGAGTAAATGCTAGCATCTATTCTAATTCTAACACACATTAGCTAAGTTATTCTTTGCTTCCTCGAGATATATGGAATTTTAAATGGAATTGATGACACTGTAAATCAGCTATTGAATTTGGCAAGTTTCTAAACTACCAAAAGATAGGACCTTAAATGGGTTAATGCTAGCATGTTATTTATATCTTCCTGTAGCTAAAATTAATCAGAAATGCAAAATAACTTTTAAAGGAAAGTTTCCTTAATTATATCAGTGCTGTATTACTGCGATATTCATGCCTTAACATGACTTCCTTGTTACTCCATATAGGGGTAGTGTTAGATGCAATTATGCCACATCAGGATCTGGTAGAAGATTCCTCTTCCCTTCAATTGATGTTGTAAGCAGATGTGAAAACTGAAAAGGTAAATACCCTTAATGCTTGCTTTTCGCGTGTAGTTTTACACCTTACCTGTTGTTTAACAGATTGTTGTCTTGAGGGGAACAGCGGGTTTTATTTAGTTCTACTATTTACAAAGCTGCAGTGTTGAAGGGCATTGAAGTGGTCAGCGTGAAAGCAGAGTGCGTACAGAATCCTTCAATATTTATCATATTACTGGAGTGTTTACTTTGTTTGTTAAAGCTTTTAGTGTAATTCATTTTACAATTAGCGTTAGCAGTATGAATCTAATTTTCTTCTTACTAGATACTACCACAACCCTAAGATTTGGATTTTTTTTTTTATAGAATTTTGGAGTCCTGGAAAGGCAGCTAGCCACCTGGGCTTCATGGGTTGACCAAGTTATGGATGGCAGGCATACCTCTACTCATGTTTTAGCTTGTTTTACATTGTCTGATTCTTCCAAAAGATGCCTGTTAAAAATTTGTTCATTTGTTGCTTTGGGTAGAGAATCTTCTAGAGTCGCTTTGGAGAATCAAGATGGACATATTATGGGCTCTAAAACTTCAAATGATTTTCATCTGTATGAATGCATTAATATATATATATATATATATAATACCTGTATACAAGTTAAGAAGTCAGCCAAAGTTTCCTGAAGAGGCTTAGGTTGAGTGGTTAAAACAGACTGTGCCACTCAAAGGATAGTAGCATGAATGGATGAGATATAGCGGTATTAGACAGCATATTACTCCACGAGGATGTTGTTTCTTTGTAAAAGACTAGAGTGCTATAAATGAAGGTCAAGTTTATAGCTCTGAGGTTTGAAACCATCGTTGGGCGAAAGTGATCCTCAGCATTTTGTGTTACTTTTGCAGCAACAAATCATCAAAAAAGTATGATCGGGGTCGAATTCCTACCTAAACCCATCATATAAGTCAACCCAACCTGACCTTTAAGATGCACCTGGTTCACTTGAGATCAAAGATCCCACCCCTCGCAGGAGCCATTTCCTGGGCTCTCAGTTGACTCATACAATTAAATGGGGAAATACTGACCTAACTCCACACCAACCAAAATTTTTAATGTAAAAGAACATACTTTAAAGCACACTCATGACTTTTGACTTGAGTGACTTCAGGAATCCAGTTATATGGCTTGTTTCCCTGGTCAAGCAGCAAGTTAAACCACTGATGATTTGGTCTTTACTATATCCCATTTAACCTGAAAACCTTACCTGACCTATTCTCATCCCTATAGGTAACCTAGAACATGCACTAAATTTGGGATTAATTTAATAATGTCCTTTAATTTTGTAGATTTGGCCTCTATTTCGGTAAGATAATGTCCATATTACACATTCTTTTCTTCAGAAAGCTTGAAAAGTTCATGACAGAATACCATACCTCCTCCTAATCTTCTTTATATACATGGGAATGGTGGGTTCTACTTTTTGCACAAGATCAGGATGAAAAGGTAGATTTTCCCACTAACCAACTTTTCAACCTTTGTGATCTTAACTAATTACTCTTAGTGTAAATTTTCAATAAGTCATTTTCAGGTTGCTAAGCCCCTTCTCCATGCTGAGTTGTGTTTTGAATCCAAGCCTCCATGTTGATGGCAAAAAGTCTGGGTAAAATGATATGTTTTTAGTATATATTTAAGAAATTCCAGTAAAACGAATATCTCTAGGTTTAATGCAGGTGATGTTTTTATTATTTAATGGAGGAGGTGTTGCTAGCAAATAGCTGTTGTATCAACCTCTTGAGGGTTTGGGAAATGAGGAAATGGTGATGAAGAGGATAAATGGTGAAGCTAATATCTTAGCAGGTGCTGCAAAGGATTTTGGTAAGCGTTGTTATTTAAAAGCTGATAAATCAGTTTGACTATGCTCTGCCGCTGAGCCTTTGAACTTACTGTTGCTTTATCATTGAGGTTTCTAGACGGATGCTTATTAAGTCTTTTCAGGTCAGATATATTTATGCCAAATATGAAAATTATTTAATTATGCAAATCAGAATCATGGTACCTAGTACCAAACAATGCCAACTCTCTCCTAATGGTGGAATGTATTATCATCTCTTGACAAGTTGGACATAAGATAGTACCATGTGTGGTGATTTGTAATGAATATTTGGCTTCCATCCTTATGTTTCATATAGTTAAAAGCGAGTTTGCCTTTGTAAGATCAGAGGTCTGTTATTTCCTGTACTAGCCATTTTTCATTTAATAGAATACCATTAGAGTCGGCTACTTATTTATAAGACTGTCTCTGGACGTTGGCTGTTCTGCTTGTATGCACAAGATAACCACAGTAATATCTAGCTATTATGAACCTTAAATAGTAGTAAGCCTTTTGGTGTATGGATATGTAGGATCTGTAATGTCTTATGACTATTGTTATTAGGGGATATTTTACGATTTGTTCAGTAAGTTGGTGGTTTGTAACACTAGTCACATTATGTTCTAGATTGCATCTTACAGATCGGATAAATCTTAGAATTTGTGTCAAAAATGTGTATGAGGCGTAAATCCCACTCAAGTTGATTACTTGTGATGTGTTTCTGTGATTATATTGGCAATTAATAAAGACCATCTGAACATGCAAAAGCATAGAGTATGGCCTTCTACCTTGCATTGTGCAATAGTACTATTTAAATTGAAATCCTTTTAGATGTTATTGACCATACACTTGCTATGTGGAATATTAAACACAAACTTCTCAAGGAGGAGACAAAAGAGGCAAAAGAGTGGGAGTAAAGTTTCACAGGCATACTTTTGTTTCTACTAGGCACCTTTTTGGATTGGCTTGTGATACCTTCACTGAGAGAGCACACCAGGCAACTGTTTTGTATCGGGTATAGAAAGAAAGAGGGAGAGCTTAAGTAAAAATGTGAAGAGGAGGGTTAGATAGAGAAGCCATGAGAAGTACAAACCTGAACAGGAGTATGGTAGACTTGTGAAAGAATATCAAAAGTAGAAAATAACTGAACAGAAATTAGATTTAGTAATTTGACCATGAGTGAAATTTGAAAACCTATATAGCATACCTATTATAGTAAAATGCCTTGTGCATAAGAGCAAATAGTTGTCCTTTAAATGAAGTATCATCGTTAGCTCATGTCATGAGTTCCCATGTGAGGTAGTTATGTTGGCAAGTCTAAAATCATTCTTTATATAGTTCATTCAAATTTTTATTCATAACATGAAATTATGTTATCTGCTGTGATTCCTCTCCCTGATAAGTTTCCTGTCTATCAAATGTAGGTGTCCCCTAAGTTCATCTGATATCTGTCCATGACTACAATCTCCCCTCTCCTTCTTTCTTGAGGTATTTCAGGCGGGAGAGAAAGCAGAATCTGAGGTCCTCAGAGTACCCAAGATCGGAGTTAATATTTTACCTCAGCATCTACTGCGTGCAACC
This sequence comes from Hoolock leuconedys, assembly GCA_023748175.1. Taxonomy (NCBI): domain Eukaryota; kingdom Metazoa; phylum Chordata; class Mammalia; order Primates; family Hylobatidae; genus Hoolock; species Hoolock leuconedys. The sequence continues at coordinate 20,950 of JAKGGE010002813.1, forward strand.
AATTTATCCTAATAAGTCAGCACATTCTTCAACAGGTGTTGTGTTGAGACCTGGATTCATCTATGTAAGAGAAAGGTCGATGGTTATGAGATCCCATCGATCTATTAGGTGGAACTACTGAAAGGCTAATACCGTTTGCCGTTTCGAGAATTTTTACAAGGTTTTGAAATCACTCACAACCGGATCTCCTTTTTGGCACCCTCGTGAGTGTTTCATGGATGTTGTATATGCAGTGATCAATGCACCTCTATGGATGATGATTTCCTTTACGCTTTCACAATCGAAAGCAAATCAAGGAAGTTGGTTAAAGTGAGGTCACGATGAACCGATCCTCATGCCTGTTTGAATGTTTCAAGCCCACCGCATCCAGTCTCCTTTATATGCCAGAATTAAGCTCCACCTTAGCCGAGGAACTCCAATTCTACCACATTGCATTACCAAACCTTGCTTCATTTGGACATGGTGTGATACTGCATTTCATAGAACTCTTTGGATCAAGTGTTAACATCATGATATTTACTGTAAATTTTGACAGCCAAAATGTAGAAATGTCTACTTAAGATGATACATGTAATGAGTTTATCAATAACTCTGTTTGTCTCTCATTGGAAGTATCTGCAGTTAAATGTAGATTCTGTTCCTCCTTCTTTGACTGGGTTCATTTGCTGTTGCAGAGAATAAGCATGCAAGCACTAATCAAGTAAATCTTGATTTTTTTATTATTTTGTAAAGTCTTTAAAATAAGTATTTTCTTTTATTTACTTCCAGCCTTTAAAAGTTTGAAATTATGTTATTTTTAAAACTTATCCAATTTGAGGTGACTTCAGGCCAAAAACTGAATATTATTAGAAAATGTTTTTGTTGTTACGAGGGTGCCCACTATTTTGCAACTATTATAATTCATCACTAACTTTTTAGATAAATTTTAAAATAAAAAAATCACAAATGAGTTAAGAATGCTTCTTAAATGACCACTTTTATATTTTTATTTTTAAAATAATAATAATTTTACATTTATTTCGATCCTTAAAAGCTAAATTTTATATTTTTATAACCTTAAGGTAATTTACAATCATTTTGTGCCAAAATCACTTGAAATTATAAAAGAAGATTTGGTAAAGTTTTAAGGAAAAAAATAACAGCCGGATTTTACAAACAGTGTAATTCACCTTTTTTTGAGAATTTCTAAATTTTCTTTTCTGCTTTTCCCAGAACACCCGCCAAACAGGGGGGAAATTGATAGGCAACTTTAGCATCTTAGTAACGAGATTTGTTCCTGATTGGTGTCCTTCTGATCAAGACAGGTAGGCTGAATTGGGCGTAGCCGTAACGGTCACATGAGCAAATGATTCAGTCGTTTCTGTCCGGGAGCCCGGCCTACGTGATCGAGAATATTCCCAACCGTTCCTCTGCTCCTGCAGAGCATCCTATTTATTGACTACCACACCTTCCTCTCCTCGCGTCCTCGAAGAACGAACGAAGGAAACGGAGAAGGAAGAAGAGTAAAGGAGGAAGCTCGGCCTGTACCCGGGCCGCAGTGTTTGGGGAAAGGCGAGGGATGGAAGGCGGCCGGAGCTTGCTGCTGTCTCGGCGTGATCTGGCTGCGGCAACGCGGTGTGTTCGCACCCGGAGTGGGGCCTGCGGCCCTAATTTCCCGATGCCGGCCTCCGGACACAGCTTGCTTCCTCGCACCCTCGAAGACATCCGGATCCTCAGGTTTGAACACCTATTCCCTTTGTCCTTGCCAGTCAAGATTCCGCCTTTGGTTTGAAGTTTGCAGCTTCCTGATTGTGCTGGAGGTGGTTTCTTGGGCCGTTTTGCTGATTTAGGGTCTAGATTGATTTGGTTCTACTTTGGGAGTTATCTTTTGCTTCTGCAAATTAGATCTTGATAGTTGAATGGAATAGTACCTATGATCTCGTAGATCTCATGTTTTTCCGATTAGTTTCATAGAATATAATAATGTGTTGTACCATGTGCGAATCTGGAAACGTAATGGAATATTTGTTTTTTTGTTTTATGCAAATGGAACTTAATTGATGGTGTTTCAATGGGGATCTGCACTATATGAAGAAACCATTGATGTTGTTGCTATTTTGATTTTATGTGAATAAAGTTTTCACGCATTTCATAAATTTAAGTCAAGAAACAGTGATAGGATGTATTGTGGGAAAAAAAAAAAAAATCCCTGAAAGAGCTTTGTAATATTTCTTATCCTGAGTAGTGAATTTACACACATGGCTATTTTTATTATGTGATGGAGCTTACTTCCTGGTTTATTTCATTCCTTTGATCTTTTACCACTTGTAACTGTAGACACATGCATTACCAAAAGGGACCCCTTTTTTCTAAAAAAGCAGGGTTATTAGATTATTTTCAGGAATTATTTTTTGAGGAAATGATTTTGTACTTCAAGAAATTGCTTGGCAATAAACATCAATGAGATCTTAAACCCTGAAAACCTTAGACTGAAGAATTTTATGGTTGCACTCATTAGTTTGTCTTGGGGAACATATCTGGAAGATTTTATTGGTGAGCTTTAGAAAAGGGGAGACCCAGAAGGTCATTTTCTGTTTGTTTGGCATTTTGATTCCAAGAGCATTTCCAAAGTTCTTGAAATAACTTGAATTAACACATGTTCTATTCATGATTCTTGAGAGAAACATGTAATATTAGTACATACTTTAATTTGGATATGGCAGCTTTCGAATGGTCACAGAAGTGCTAAAAGCAGATGATACCTACCTAGGGTGTCTAAATTCCATGGTAGACCACTCATGAATCTTGTTCTGCAAATGAATGTACATATGCCAAACTTGATGGTTCTGCTTGAAATTTTCCATATATCGCCTCTCAAAATATTTCCCATCTGCAGCATAAATGCTAGAAAACTGACTCACTATTCAACAATGAATTTTTCTGGAAGTCAGGATGCAATGGATTTTGCTTGGTCACACCGACTTATGTCATGTTTAATATTGCAGCACTTTCAGCAAAAGTACTACCCACCCAAGCAGCAAAGATTAATAGAGTCCAATA
>JAKGGE010002152.1:0-24062 GCA_023748175.1 Hoolock leuconedys
AAAGTACTACCCACCCAAGCAGCAAAGATTAATAGAGTCCAATACAAGCCACATTCAGATAAGTACCTATTATCTCCAGAAGTAGAAAATGGATGTCCTCAAGCAGATGCTTTTCTTGACAGATACAAAAATTGATAAGATCACTGATCTGATAGAGGACAATGGTCCTAAGCATTCCCATTTAGAATTCATTCTGTGGACTGTAAACTTAATAGAGAAAACCTTATTTATAAATTTTCATGTGTTCTTTTCTTGACAATAAGGAGCTGTGAGATTTGTATTTTAAAAGATACTTAGTAATAAAAACTTTAATTTTTAAAACTTTTATTTTTAAATTCTGCTTAATTGCATAAAAGTTAAAAGGTAATATTTAATATTTAATGAGGCTTATTGAGCTAAATGATGATATGCAGCTTGGGTTATACTTGCAATTATAAGATTTGCTCATTATACCTAAGCAATCTCCTTCACTCAATCTAGCTACCACTAAGGAAGCAAAATTCCCTGAATCATAATATCAAAGCATTCCATTATGTTTTCTATTAAGTTGTTTTGTTCTTTGAATCATTGTCTATTTTAATTTATCCTTTTAGAAAGAAAACAAATTACTTAACTTGCATTTCCCACTAGAAGCTTCACTACAGCTAGACTTGGAATTGATTTCAGGCCATTTTTAATAAATGATGGTCCCTAGTGAAAGACTGAATACTTGAGCCATCAATATTGAGTAAATAAAGGGTTTGGGTAAATAAGAGAAGATACCTATTTTTCTCAAATATTGTTAAATATCTAATAACCTATTCCTCATCTAAAACAAGCCACAATTACTGGAAATGATGGTCAGAGGAAGGTTTTAGCAACCCTGTGTAATACTACATGTCATGTTGGATCACTATTACAGAGAAACAGTTGTCATGCTGCATTTTAGTAATTCTACACATTACCAGAGAAATAGACAACTCTTATAGCCACAGAAATCCAACGTAGCTACTGTCTACATATTCTTGTTTTAGACCTTTGGTGAAAAAAACTACTATGTGTATTGAATATATTTTACATTAGGATTCCCCAATGACTGAAACATTGAGAACATGGTCCATTCATAAATATGACATTGGGATTCCCCAATGACTGAAACATTTAGAACATGGTCCATTCATAAATATGACATTGGGATTCCCCAATGACTGAAACATTTAGAACATGGTCCATTCATAAATATGACATTGGGATTCCCCAACGACTGAAACATTCAGAACATGGTCCATTCATAAATATGACATTGGGATTCCCCAATGACTGAAACATTTAGAACATGGTCCATTCATAAATATGACATTGGGATTCCCCAATGACTGAAACATTTAGAACATGGTCCATTCATAAATATGACATTGGGATTCCCCAATGACTGAAACATTTAGAACATGGTCCATTCATAAATATGACATTGGGATTCCCCAATGACTGAAACATTGAGAACATGGTCCATTCATAAGTATGACATTGGGATTCCCCAATGACTGAAACATTTAGAACATGGTCCATTCATAAATATGACATTGGGATTCCCCAATGACTGAAACATTTAGAACATGGTCCATTCATAAATATGACATTGGGATTCCCCAATGACTGAAACATTGAGAACATGGTCCATTCATAAATATGACATTGGGATTCCCCAATGACTGAAACATTGAGAACATGGTCCATTCATAAATATGACATTGGGATTCCCCAATGACTGAAACATTGAGAACATGGTCCATTCATAAATATGACATTGGGATTCCCCAATGACTGAAACATTGAGAACATGGTCCATTCATAAATATGACATTAGTTTATCACAAAAGAAAAATGAGAATTCTATTAGATGCAAATATAAATTCTGAATGGCATGAAAAATTAAAATCAAAGCTGATCTTAATTAACAAAATGTATTATCTGCTTACATGTATATACAACTGTTCATATACAAAGGCACAGATGCATTTGTGGTTTTGAAAAATATCTATTTCATTTCAAAACTTCATTGAACAATATTACATAGGCAAGAAAACTGCTCTTTTTGAAGGATCTTTTAAAAAGTGTTAAACTTTATTAGATACTTCAAACTAGCAAAGCTCAACTTCATCACAATTATATAATAACACTGCACACTTTCAATTTTATCTGGAGAAATATACCTATCCCTTGAAATAAACTCTGTGAACTTCCTGCTCACAGATTCATTTCAAGCCTTGAAAATGCAGAAAATCAATGCCAAATATACTTGCCCCAAAAGGAAAATAAAATTTCAGGGGTGTCAGGACGTTTTATCCCATAAAATACAGAATTGCAATTTGTATCTGAGTAGGCAACACACCTCCAAAAATAATACAATACTTATCACAAAATACATTCACAGATACTAGATTTGGCACAAACCACTCCATACAGCTATTGATCAAATCAGTATTGAAAGCCTTATTACAAAATCTATGGCCCTTTTCTACTCTCCAACAGACATTTCAGGATGTTACAACCTTGCAGCTCCACTCTATCATTAATTTCCCCAAAATACACTTGGCAGAAGAATGAGAAACGTCACATTTTTCATTTAATTTCTAAAGAACATCTCATCCTTTAAGAATAGGTTCTTGAAATTTTAAAATGTAAAACATAAAAACCCTAAAGAAACAAACATCGAAAAGCTTTTCTTCAAAATCACAACAACTTTATATGCTACGTGTTCTTGTAAAATACCACACACACAAACTCATACGCATACGCACCCACCCAAAACACACACAGACATATATATAGCCTCATAATATCTTACATATATATACATATCACCAACTACAACAGAGACACACGCATATATATGGCCTCATAATACCTCACATATATATACATATCACCAATTACAACAGAGAAAAGCAATTTCAGAAAGATGGCTTCAATCTTGATGCATTTACTCACACCTAATTGTATTTCAATTTAACTGGTGCAGAGGCATTACAATACCCCGTAACAAAAACCTGGCGGAAGATTACAATAAATTGCTTAAACGTCAAACCAAAGACTCACATAATTTCATCATAAAGTGAAATTCACATCCAACTCTCAAAGAAGTAGAATATCCTTGCACTTACCTTGGCCTTGTCCATTCCCCTGATGACCCCAAAAGACCACAGTCATCATCAACAGTCCCGGAGCCCACGTCCACATCTTTCTAGTGACACGTTCATGTCTTCTGGCCATTGCATCTTAAACTCTGCATATTGAGTGGGGTGGATGTGAACGTACAATAAATTACATTCTTAGAGAAATATACTACGACTCAAATCCCATATCTAATATGCATTGTGCATTTCTGAATTATCCTGCTTACAAGGAGGTACATTTGAAAATCATGCTTCCCTTTAGGATTGTCATATTGATGATTAATATGAAAGCTCATTCATCTTTAATCTTTAAGCATTCATCTGAATTACATTTTTAATATCATTTTCCAAAACAGGCCACTTAACCTATGAATGTTAAAAAGTACTCCCGATATACATATTGGAGGTCAGTCAAGCAAAAGCATGGTGTATGGACACTACTTAAGTATAACTTGATATTTAGGCAAATTGATGAATTTAACATACCATGTAATCTCTACATATATACAAAGGACTTTTCAACACATTTATGTAAGTTTAGCATAAATATCCTTGAAAATATTCTCAAGTTTTAAGTGGTATTCTAATTATGTCAGTAATTTTAACTGAATAAAGAGATGCATCATGTGCAAAACTAATCTTGTTTACTTAAAATTGAGTAAAATTAATTATAGAAGGTACAAAACACTTGTAATTTTGATTTCAGATATATGACCCACAGGAACCTTCATATATACAAATATTATACACATATATGACAATGTATATTTGAATGTTCATTTTGAAACTACTTTTCATACTGATACATGAAAATACTTAAATGTCCACCAAAGCAAGGTTATTTATTCATACATTTGAATGATATACAGTAGCTCAAAGAATAAACTTGAGTTGCATGTACTAATATGGATAAGTGTCCAAAATGAATAGTGAAGCAAAACTAGCAAATTTAATAATGATAAGTTCAAAACTGCACCTTTCATATGTAAACATGTGCAATAGTTAAAACTATACATTTTATGTTGCAAAAATATATAATACAATTATAATAGCATAAGAATGATAAACACCTTCAAGACCAAAGTTAGGAAATTACAAGACTACAATTTAAATGGTTAGTAGGTGGAATTTTAAATCAGAGGTTACTCCTAAATCCCAATTTTTCCACAGTTGACAAAATACGGAGTTAAGAAAAGTAAACTTAATGATTTCCAGAATGAACAGCTTTATTCAAAATGCTACGTAATTACAATTCTAAGAAACTTGCAAGGGAATCCAGTCACCCAGAAGTTTTCTATGCCTTTCTCCTACATCACGAAAGGGGAAGATTTAATCACCAACTTTGCATTACTTAACGTCAGACTCATAGTATCAGAGTTAAGAGAAATTTAAGAAACACCTAACTCAACCTCTCCATTTTAAATGACCAAATGAGTTGAGAAGGTTACAATGACATTTCTAAGTTCATATGTAAAAACAGAATTTTGATGACAATGACAGTTTAAGTACTAATAAACACTCCTTGAAAAGTTACTGTAATCCAGGTTATTTTACTGTGCTAAATGCCTTACATTCTTTACCCAATTCAGTTTTCACAGAAATCCTATGAACAAAGCACTTCCAAAATTTACCACTTCACAGCTAAGAAAACAAGGCTTAGAGAAATGCTACACGATCCCTAGTCATGAGAGGTTGTGTTCACTGTGGAGACTGAGGCAAAACAGGACGATTTCAAAGCCTGTGCTCTGAACAAGTAAACACTAAGCAGGAATTTAGTTCTAGATCTCCCAGTTGTAGTCCAATAATCAGCAAAACATGATGCTGAGAAGGGGAAAGAAAGATGTCTTGTATATGGAGCCTCATGTATTTGATCCCAAATACATCTTCAAATTGAAAATCATTAGAGCACAAGGCAATAGAATTATTAGTTTGTTTCTAAAATCATCAACCTTTCCCAAGTTGAACATACAAGTATATTTTATCATACATATACTATATGTGTGTGTAACGTGTGTATATCTAAGTATTCCTGTGGTTTATATATCTGGATTTGGAATTACAAGTGTTTTGTGATTTATTATTTATTTATTATTATACTTTGAGTTTTGGGGTACATGTGCACAACGTGCAGGTTAGTTACATATGTATCCATGTGCCATGTTGGTGTGCTGCACCCATTAACTCGTCATTTAGCATTAGGTGTATCTCCTAATGCTGTCCCTGCCCCTCCCCCCACCCCACCTGCAATGTCCCCAGAGTGTGATGTTCCCCTTCCTGTGTCCACGTGTTCTCATTGTCTCCCTCTGTTGCTCTGGCTGGAGTCAGTGGTGTGATCATAGCTCACTGCAGACTCCAAGTCCCAGGGCTCAAGCGACATCTTTGCCCCTCCGCCCTCAAGCAGTTCCCCGGACTGGCTGCGGGGCAACGCACCAGCATCCCGGCTAATTTTTTTACAGAGATGGGTCCCACCGTGTTGCTTGACTGGTCTCAGCCTCCTTAGGTCAAGGGATCCTCCCACCTAGACTTCCGAAAGCACTGAGATTACAGGTGTGAGCCACCGTGCGTTTTTTGATTTCTTCAATTAATTTTACTTATACACTTGATTACACAAGATTAATTTTGTGTACATAATGAATCTCTTTTGAGGTTTAAGTTACTGATTAATTAGAGTACCACTTAACAAGCGTGTCATCCCAGCACTTTGGGAGGCTGAGGTGGGCGGCTCACCTGAGGTCAGGCATGAGCCACCGTGCCCGGCTTACACACATTCTTTTCACTCCTGCTTGCAGATCTCTGTTCCCTTCTAATTCCAGTGGAACCACTTTCACTCAGTATCAAAATATCCAGATCCACTCATCAAAGTGTAAATAATCCTTCAGTCAATTACCTTTGCAAATCTATTTTTATGTAATATTTCCTTAACTTCTTCTTACCTACATCCAGTAGTCATTTTACAAGGCAGAATTTTTTCTATTTTATATAGAACTGAGGCAGTATTTGAAAAAAATCTCAAAACACTCTTCAGGAAGGACTGGCATCTAAAACACCAGTTCCAATATATATTTTAGTAACATTTTAAAGGACAGATGGTTTTCAAAATGTTATTATAATTTAAAAAATGTAACCTTCCTCTCTGAGTTCATGTTTATGGAAAACTAATATTTCATAAATGCCAAGTTACTATGATGTATTATCTAAATGCTGCCCCTGCCATTCTATAAATATAAAAATCATAACCTTCTAACTAACTTTGGTATTAGTCAACAACTGTGCTGATGAAAAGTAAAATCAATTCATTTAAAAAAAAAATTTTCCATGAAAAAAAAAAAACAAGTAACTTGTAAGCAGTATGGTAGATGAACCAAAAAAATAAAGTAACATTAACCAGAAAGACATGCCATGGACTTCTCTAATCTTTTTTTGGAACACCCTTTTCATGCATATGAAAATAAAAATTAAATATAAAATACCTACTTTATGTATGTACTTTTACTTGTGTCTATTGTTCTTTAAAGATTAAAATAACTCCTAAAGCCTGGATAGCTGAGCCCATTGTGCTCTTCTGCCCATAAAATAGATTGGATGTGCAGTGAAAGAGGTAAAACTTAGGCTTTCAGATTAGTTATGACGATGGAAACACAATTCTATTCAATAGTGTTCATCTTGGTCTTTCAAATGTTTAAGGTCACAAGGCAAAGAGAACAGACTTTAAGAATGTTAGGTGTATTACTTCGTCTTACCAATAGCTACATTAGTTCAATTAGGCCAGTGTTTTGGAGTAAACAGCACTGTGAAATGTGTCGTGGAGTCGAGGCTCCACCACCTACCTCAGGTAGTTGTTCTGTCCGATGGAGCCTAGAGTGGCCACCTTGGGAGATGCATTACATCTACAGGTACCAACTAGGAAGGGTAGTCTTGAATTAAATGGCTTTAGAACACGTTATAAGAGCAAATCGAAGCTTCCAGGTATTAGAACCACTTCAATCACAGAGCGTTTCTGGGTTCTATCTGTGGCCAGCATCAAGTATCTGTCTGCCCTCCCCGAATGCTTTCTCTCATCATGTGGATCTTCTAGATGGTTTTATTCTTCCCCAGCCAGCCAACTTGATCAACAAGCCTAGGTATATTAGGTATGTATAAAGTTGGTTCTTAAATAAAGTCCATTTCTGTATCTAGGTAAGTAATGTCTTCAGACTTACAATTTCATGGATATCTAGAAAGAGTGACTCTAGTTAGCTTCTAGTGTCAGTTTTTCTAGCAGCTTCTTTAAAAAAAAAAAATCCTCTCTGGAACAAAGCTTCCTTGCAAGTATTGCTGTTGGCAATAGTCCTCTTTACTGAAATGCTTATCCGGTGAAACTTGCGCTGTGACAGTGAGCCTGCAGGTTGATGGTCCTTTTGTTCAACTTCTCCATTATAAAGCAACCTCTCTGATCACCCTTTTAAAACTAAAGACCAAAGAATCAAATGAGATCAGGAAGTGACCAGAGCTCACAGGTCATCAACTCCTCTTCTTAGCATATTATAGCACACAGTCTAAGCCCGAAAAACACAGCAGAACCCATTACAGCTCTCGAGTTCCAGTTATTAACATTGATTTTTTTCAATGGAAAATTTTCATTAGAAGCTATCACAGGACTCACATTCAGTAATAACTTAGATTAGGATACATACTGGAGCCTTTGTCCTTAGAGTAGGTGCCACTGAGTCACTATTAAAAGGAGTCTTTTTGACCTTAGTAAATTCTCACAGGGCTTATCTCAGTCTAAACTGTAACTGGCCTTTACTAGTGATGTCATGTGTAATTCAAATTAATATTGTAATGTATATAAATTGTATATATAGGTATAATACATGCATGTATTTACAATTATTTGTTTTATTTTATTTTTTAATAAGATAAAACTTAGAGGTTAAAATATGACTCGAGGCCATTGTGCTTTAGAATGAAGAGCACAGACATGGGTTGGAAATGTAAATTTTGACCCCATTTAATTTCTGTGACAAATTCATTAATGTCTTCCAGGTTCAGGCTCTATGTATGAGACAAATGAAAACAGCTCTAAGATTCCTGAAAACCCTAAAGTATTAAAATTCCACTCTGCCATTAGTTCAGATAAATCATTTGCCAATTTGCCCCACAAGAACCAGGCATCTTTAAATGGTAACATAACATGCACTTCTCTCTCCCAAAGTGTAGTGCATAAACGTTCTGCTTCTGAATAACACAGGATGCCTGCTAAAATGTGCTGTCAGGGGTATTAGTAAGGAAATGTTGTATCAAAACTTCTGCAGATGTGGCCCTGAAATACACATTGTAATAAATCCTCCAGGCCTCTCAAGTTAGGAATAACTGGTTTATAAAATTGTACTTCCTTAAAAATTATAGATAAACAGATTTCACCGTAACCCAGTTTTTCTGATCTGAATGAAATAAGGCTCTCTATTCAGACTGACTTTTCAGTGAAAAACAACTTAAAATAGTGACAAATCATCTATAAGTTTAAATGAATATAACTAGGAGACCTGAAAACTCAGGTTTAGCAGTCATCTTCCAACAGTTTGAGAGCCCACAGGAGCCACAGAGCCCTCATGTCTCTCCAGAGAAGCAGGGTGATTCTTCCCCCTAAACACCATGCAATTCTTGAAGTGAGTGAAAGCATTCCTGCTCACACTGATACCCTCTCAAGTGAACTCAAAGTTAAGCCATCTCCAGCCAGACCAGATACCCTGGCCCATATCTCATTCATTAATATATGTTGAGAAGCCTTTGTTTCTTGGAAACTACATGAAGTGTATAGGCTGTGGACTCCACTGGACCTAGTGGTCTATATTTAACCAATTCCCTTCACACATATGTATCAGATGCTCTCTTAGTTACGGAGCTGCAGTGGTGAATAAGAAAGCCACAGTCCTGTACTCCTAGGGTTTCAATTCTGAAGACGAAGACAGGCACAGAAACCCAACTGAGCAAAGAGAAGAGATTATTACAAAATGTGTTCACATGCAAAGTGAAGCAAGGGACTGAATATACAACAAGGGTGTTGGGGCGAACATTAGATATAATCTTAATTCAGATTATATAAGATTCATACATATAATTTTTATATATAGATATATTAATTTGGGCCGGGCGTGGTGGCTTATGCCTGTAATCCCAGCATTTTGGGAGGCCAAGGCGGATGGATCACTTGAGTCCAGGAGTTTGAGACCAGTCTGATCAACATGGCAAAACCCCATCTCTACTAAAAATAAAAAAGTTAGCCGGGTGTAGTGGTGTGCGCTTGTAGTCCCAGCTACTCAGGAGGCTGAGAAAGGAAAACTGCTTGAACCCAGGAGGCAGAGGTTTCAGTGAGCCAAGATTGTGCCACTGCACTCCAGCCTGGGTGACACAGCAAGACCCTGTCTCAAAAGAAAAAAGAAATATTAATTTGGATTATACAGATTCTAACCACTTCTTTCAAGTGAGAATATTTAAGCTAAGACCTGAGAATAAAAAGAGTTAGCTTTTCATACAATACAGAAAGGTTCGTCTTTTAGGAAAAACCCCCAGTGTTCATGGACCCTAATATATGAGCAAGATCTTGGCATGTAGAAGAAACCTGTGAATTGGATGAAATGAAAAACTGAAAAGTAGGAATCTGGATGAAGTACAGAAGGGAGAAAGACTAATGTGAGACGTGGCTGAAAGAGAAGGATATGTGAAACAGTCCAGGTCTTCATTAGTAATGATGAGGAACATAAATCTTAGTCCAAGTACACCAGAAAAGTGGGAGAGTTGGAAACTGAAAGACATGTTAAGAGATCACTTTGGTTTCTCTGTAGCTAACAGGGTGTAGGAGATTAAGAATTAAAGTAGGTTGACTAAGGATGACCTAAGAAAATAAAGCGTAGGTAAGAAAATATGTGGCTCTGGCTAGGCTGGGGACATTGGAAATCAAAATAGGTGGAGGAAATTACAGATGTATTTGGAACCAAAATATTTCTTAAATGAATGTTGAATTGGATATTGTCAGAATATTGAGGAAGGGCCAAAAATGACTTATAAGCGTCTAGCATGGCTGGCAGTGCCACTTACTGACATGTGGGAAACCAGGACATGTTACCTCTGAATTATTCGAGTGCTATTGTCATGTAAATCATCAACTCCCAGAATAAAGGTCTGGGCCAAACTCTAAAACTGGAAATTATTAGCTGTTTAGTAGTGTTTAGAGCTTAGAGAGAGTATGTGTGTGGAGAGAAAGAAGAGCAATTAGGACAGAACCCTTAGAAACATCAATATTTAAAATTTGGGAAGAGAAATAGAAACAAATAAATTGTGGGAAAATGAAGCTCAGGTAGTTGCAAGGGAATGCTGAAAATGAACTATGGCATTTGAGGAGGAAAACGTGGAAACTGAAAGACATGTTAAGAGATCACTTTGGTTTCTCTGTAGCTAACAGGGTGTAGGAGATTAAGAATTAAAGTAGGTTGACTAAGGATGACCTAAGAAAATAAAGCGTAGGTAAGAAAATATGTGGCTCTGGCTAGGCTGGGGACATTGGAAATCAAAATAGGTGGAGGAAATTACAGATGTATTTGGAACCAAAATATTTCTTAAATGAATGTTGAATTGGATATTGTCAGAATATTGAGGAAGGGCCAAAAATGACTTATAAGTGTCTAGCATGGCTGGCAGTGCCACTTACTGACATGTGGGAAACCAGGACATGTTACCTCTGAATTATTCGAGTGCTATTGTCATGTAAATCATCAACTCCCAGAATAAAGGTCTGGGCCAAACTCTAAAACTGGAAATTATTAGCTGTTTAGTAGTGTTTAGAGCTTAGAGAGAGTATGTGTGTGGAGAGAAAAGAAAAAAGAAATATTAATTTGGATTATACAGATTCTAACCACTTCTTTCAAGTGAGAATATTTAAGCTAAGACCTGAGAATAAAAAGAGTTAGCTTTTCATACAATACAGAAAGGTTCGTCTTTTAGGAAAAACCCCCAGTGTTCAAGGACCCTAATATATGAGCAAGATCTTGGCATGTAGAAGAAACCTGTGAATTGGATGAAATGAAAAACTGAAAAGTAGGAATCTGGATGAAGTACAGAAGGGAGAAAGACTAATGTGAGACGTGGCTGAAAGAGAAGGATATGTGAAACAGTACAGGTCTTCATTAGTAATGATGAGGAACATAAATCTTAGTCCAAGTACACCAGAAAAGTGGGAGAGTTGGAAACTGAAAGACATGTTAAGAGATCACTTTGGTTTCTCTGTAGCTAACAGGGTGTAGGAGATTAAGAATTAAAGTAGGTTGACTAAGGATGACCTAAGAAAATAAAGCGTGGGTAAGAAAATATGTGGCTCTGGCTAGGCTGGGGACATTGGAAATCAAAATAGGTGGAGGAAATTACAGATGTATTTGGAACCAAAATATTTCTTAAATGAATGTTGAATTGGATATTGTCAGAATATTGAGGAAGGGCCAAAATGACTTATAAGCGTCTAGCATGGCTGGCAGTGCCACTTACTGACATGTGGGAAACCAGGAGGCAGAATATTTGCATCTAGATCCTGGTGGTACATACCCTTATAGAAAATGTTTCAGATTTGATGACAATAAAGTGGAGGAAAGAAAAAAAAAAAAAAAAAAAAAAAAAAAAAAAAAAAAAAAAAAAAAAAAAAAAAAAAAAAAAAAAAAAAAAAAAAAAAAAAAAAAAAAAAAAAAAAAAAAAAAAAAAAAAAAAAAAAAAAAAAAAAAAAAAAAAAAAAAAAAAAAAAAAAAAAAAAAAAAAAAAAAAAAAAAAAAAAAAAAAAAAAAAAAAAAAAAAAAAAAAAAAAAAAAAAAAAAAAAAAAAAAAAAAAAAAAAAAAAAAAAAAAAAAAAAAAAAAAAAAAAAAAAAAAAAAAAAAAAAAAAAAAAAAAAAAAAAAAAAAAAAAAAAAAAAAAAAAAAAAAAAAAAAAAAAAAAAAAAAAAAAAAAAAAAAAAAAAAAAAAAAAAAAAAAAAAAAAAAAAAAAAAAAAAAAAAAAAAAAAAAAAAAAAAAAAAAAAAAAAAAAAAAAAAAAAAAAAAAAAAAAAAAAAAAAAAAAAAAAAAAAAAAAAAAAAAAAAAAAAAAAAAAAAAAAAAAAAAAAAAAAAAAAAAAAAAAAAAAAAAAAAAAAAAAAAAAAAAAAAAAAAAAAAAAAAAAAAAAAAAAAAAAAAAAAAAAAAAAAAAAAAAAAAAAAAAAAAAAAAAAAAAAAAAAAAAAAGATCTTCTAACTCTCTCCTTACACTATCAACTAGGCTTCTTATTCAATGAACGGTTTAAGTCTACTAAGACACACACACACACACACACACACACACACACACACACACACACACACACACACACACACACACACACACACACACACACACACACACACACACACACACACACACACACACACACACACACACACACACACACACACACACACACACACACACACACACACACACACACACACACACACACACACACACACACACACACACACACACACACACACACACACACACACACACACACACACACACACACACACACACACACACACACACACACACACACACACACACACACACACACACACACACACACACACACACACACACACACACACACACACACACACACACACACACACACACACACACACACACACACACACACACACACACACACACACACACACACACACACACACACACACACACACACACACACACACACACACACACACACACACACACACACACACACACACACACACACACACACACACACACACACACACACACACACACACACACACACACACACACACACACACACACACACACACACACACACACACACACACACACACACACACACACACACACACACACACACACACACACACACACACACACACACACACACACACACACACACACACACACACACACACACACACACACACACACACACAGGACATGTTACCTCTGAATTATTCGAGTGCTATTGTCATGTAAATCATCAACTCCCAGAATAAAGGTCTGGGCCAAACTCTAAAACTGGAAATTATTAGCTGTTTAGTAGTGTTTAGAGCTTAGAGAGAGTATGTGTGTGGAGAGAAAAGAAGAGCAATTAGGACAGAACCCTTAGAAACATCAATATTTAAAATTTGGGAAGAGAAATAGAAACAAATAAATTGTGGGAAATGCAGCTCAGGGTAGTGGCAAGGGAATGCTGAAAATGAACTATGGCATTTGAGGAGGAAAACGTGGAAACTGAAAGCAAGAGAGGACGGATGGATCGTGAGGGAGCAGCAGCAGCTGTGTCCTAAGGAGAGTCTCAGTGAAAATGAAGGGTTGTCGGAATGAGGACATCTGGGCCAATGAGCTGGCAAGGAGTGATGTCCAGGAGGCAGAATATTTGCATCTAGATCCTGGTGGTACATACCCTTATAGAAAATGTTTCAGATTTGATGACAATAAAGTGGAGGAAAGAAAACAAGTAATGGAAATAAAGATGTCAAAAAACGGGGAACCGAGGTTTGTACTGGTCCTTTCACGTGAAAGCTGAGCCACTAAAATGATGGCTGAACTTGCCTGAAGATGATATTGAGCAAAAGATCTAAAGCCTTAAATAAATGACAAGAGGCCAGGTGCAGTGGCTCATGCCTGTAATCCCAGCACTTTGGGGGGCTGAGGCAGGCAGATCACCTGAGGTCAGGAGTTCAAGACCAGCCTGGCCAACATGGCGAAACCCCGTCTCTACCAAAAATACAAAAATTAGCTGGGTGTGGTGGTATGCACCTGTAATCCCAGTTACTCAGGAAGCTGAGGCAGGAGAATCACTTGAAACCGGGAGGAGGAGGTTGCAGTGAGCCGAGATCACA
Source organism: Hoolock leuconedys (assembly GCA_023748175.1). Taxonomy (NCBI): domain Eukaryota; kingdom Metazoa; phylum Chordata; class Mammalia; order Primates; family Hylobatidae; genus Hoolock; species Hoolock leuconedys. Next base: position 14,055 of record JAKGGE010002152.1, read on the forward strand.
CCATTACACTCCAGCATGGGTGACAGAGCAAGAGTCCATATCAAAAAAAAAAAAAAAAAAAAAGACAAGAGTGCCCAGGAGGGAGGTCTGTTGATGATGGTAATACCAAAGGGGCATGGCTGATATTTCCAAGGGGTTTGAGTTTCAAAGGAACAGTCTAATTTGCAAGGAGCGGAGAAATTAACAGTCTAGAAGTTGTAATGGGAACCAAGAACAACCACGTCGGCTTCCAGCCATAGGTATGTGGAGGGTGAGAAAAAGACCTGTCTCAATTTATGAAAGCTAGAGGAAAAATTGTACTTTGGTATCTACCAAGTTTTGTTTTAAGATAATTACAAAGCAATATGGAACTTAGCAACAGTCAATTTTGACAGTTTCCTGCAGCTTAGTAAATTCTGCAAAAAATTAAGATTTAACACAAGTATAGAAAAATTTTAATGGCATAGCACCTTTCTTCACAATTCCTTAAACCAAATAATTCCCTGTTCTTCTAACTCTCTCCTTACACTATCAACTAGGCTTCTTATTCAATGAACGGTTTAAGTCTACTAAGACACACACACACACACACACACACACGTCTTATCCAGCTGCAGATCTCATTTTTGAAGGTACATTGAAAGTACATAGATCATTCTATAATCATCAACTATGAAGATTGTGAGCAACTGGAACAAGTATTCTTGGAAAAGAAGTTTCCTGTGTATAAGAAAAAAAAGAGTCCAACTCTGGGAACTGACTTGGCTGAGTCATCATTATATGCCACTGGCAAGAAATCAAGAAGTAACCCAGGACTGATAAACTTTGTTAAAGGAAATGGAAACAGCCTATCTGTGAGGCTTAATCTTGATAATCTGGCCAAGATATAGCATCTGGATAAGAGTTCACTGACTCAACTAAATTTTGTGAAGGTGAAGTACTTGTTAAAATGAAAGATCTATTTAGAGAGAAATAAGTAGACATAATGTCTGCACTATGGATAGGTGTATACCTGCTTTTTGCAAAACAGTTTGTATCTTTGAAATGCTGGTTTGCCCTGGACAGAGCTAACTTAAATAGAGACCAGGCGCGGTGGCTCATGCCTGTAATCCCAGCACTTTGGGAGGCGAGGAGGTGGATCATGAGGTCAGGAGATCGAGACCATCCTGGCTAACACGGTGAAACCCCGCCTGTACTAAAAATGCAAAAAATTAGCCGGGCATGGTGGCGGGCACCTGTAGTCCCAGCTACTCTGGAGGCTGAGGCAGGAGAATGGTGTGAACCCAGGAGGCGGAGCTTGCAGTGAGCCGAGATCGCGCCACTGCACTCCAGCTGGGTGACAGAGCAAGAGTCCATATCAAAAAAAAAAAAAAATATATATATAGTTTTTTTATATATATATATGTATATATACCCAAAGGATTATAAATCATGCTGCTATAAAGACACATGCACACGTATGTTTATTGCAGCACTATTCACAATAGCAAAGACTTGGAACCAACCCAAACGTCCAACAATGATAGACTGGATTAAGAAAATGTGGCACATATACACCATGGAATACCATGCAGCCATAAAAAAGGATGAGTTCATGTCCTTTGTAGACACATGGATGAAGCTGGAAACCATAATTCTCAGCAAACTATCACAAGGACAAAAAAAAACCAAACACTGCATGTTCTCACTCATAGGTGTGAATTGAACAATGAGAACACATGGACCCAGGAAGGGGAACATCACACTCCGGGGCCTGTCATGGGGTGGGGTGAGGGGGAGGGACAGCATTTGGAGATATACCTAATGTAAATGATGAGTTACTGGGTGCAGCACACCAACATGGCACATGTATACATATGTAACAAACCTGCACGTTGTGCACATGTGTCCTAGAACTTAAAGTATATATATATAAAAAAAGAGAAAACCATTAAAGAAAGGCTATAATACACAGGAACACACAGACACACATACACCTGTGTGTCTATATCTTCAGTTATCACACTTTTTCTATACAGACTCCACACGAGACAAACATGTTACATTTTATGAGAAACTATAAGTGGAAAGAGGAGAATTTGTTAAATCAATATAGAATGTTCCTTGTTTAGCATAATTCTAACTGTTTCTCATTAGAGGTCTGAGTATCAATCTGTATTATATGTGGCCATGCTGGCATTTGGGAAATTCCACAAGAAACTTTTTAAATATGAATTTGGAAAAGGGAAAAGGATTTTTAAAGTGTCTTTTTTTGTTCTGCATTCTGTGTGGAACATATATTTTGTGCTAACTGCTCGTGTTAGCTTGTGATTGCCTGTGACTATGTGGAAGATATACTTTACTGACTATGTGAGCAATAGTCTTAAAGTTAAGAAATCTAAAAATTGGTTGGTTTAGTTGCTAATTAGGTAAATTACCTTGTAATGGTTACTTAACCTCTCAAAGATTAATTATCTTCAGTGGTACATTGAAGGTTCCATTCATATTGATTTTAGTAGACTTATCCTGCTAAAAAGTAAATTTAACAGAAATTATTCTAGACCTCATTATTTCAGGAGACCCCACACCAGATTTTATTCCTAACTTCAAGAAATGCAGAGAAATTTAAAAATTAGATGTTCTCCCAATTCAACAGAATATAACTGAACTAAATAGATTTATGTATAATTCATTATTTCAACCTTTAGCAGCTATATCAAGGGGTTTGTTTTCACCATAAAGTTATAGCTGTTTAGGCCAATAATTAAAGAGGACCTTGATAGAGAATGACAAGAGAGGATGATCGCCCTATTGTCTATCTTCCAGCTGCTTTCAATGCCCTGAAGTTTTATTCACACCCAAATATTAGAATCTTATCTGAGAGAGCGTACTCCAATGATGAATCATGCTAATTTCTCAAGAAAAGTGTTACAGAATAATAAATGCCTTTCTGGTCAAAGCACTGATGCTCTGGAAATAATCTTTTTCCAAATGAGGTACAGGAATTGTTATGACTATTAAAAGTTTGTATATGATATCTGCCAGGTTCGACTGAGCTTCACTTAAAATCTACTATATTAGGGCCAAGTGTAATGACTCAAATTAGTGAACTTAAAAATTGTTTTAAAATGTTTCATGGAGACATTTCAAATATTGCTCTCTGATTTATCACTGTTACTTTTGCTGAATTCAATTTGATGCCAAGATTTATTCAGATTAATCAAATGCCATAAACTCTGATACCTAATGTTCCTTAACACCTTAAGAACTTTTAAACAGGTCAAATGTTGAAGATATGCTTTTAGTGAAACTGTACCTAAGCACATGAATTCTATTGAATATAGCTTTTCAGAAGACTAACAAAGAAAGAAGACTTAGGAAATTCGGAAACATTTTTTAAACCTTCTAGAGGGAATTCAACTACTGAAAAATAATTTCAATTTGTGAATCTAATGGCATTAATCAGAAGATAAGAAAAAAGTAACCATAAAACTTTAGGGGGGTAATATTTGCTATGAGGATCAGGAAAAACAACTAATGGATATTAGGCTTAATACCTGGGTGATGAAATAAACTGTACAACCAACCCCATGGCACAAGCTTACCTCTGTAACAAACCTACACTTGTACCCCTGAACTTAAAAGTTAAAATTTAAATAAATAACGTTGTGCTATTAATTTCAACCAGAGCCTTTCCAAGGTGCAGGGAACTTTTGAGAATTTTATTTCTTGCAAAAGGAAATTTGATTCCTTGCTTAGGGCCTTCCTAGCAAAACCTCTATTCTTTGGAGAAGCATCATACTCCTACAAGATTTAAGGACCATCATATTTGTCAGACTTTTTTCTGTTTTACTGTGAGCAGTTTACAGAATATCAAGAAAAATCAAATCCGAAGGTGCACTACGTGTTTTATCAAAAGGAACATTTTTGTTTACTTTTAAGAAAATCTGACAAATTTAGTTTTCTGACCTATTACCAAGTTAGACATCTTGAGTGAATTGAATCTGTTGTAATCCTGTTTGGTTTTCATCCCATGGCTCTGGAAAACTGACATTTAGCTCCAATTTTTCAACTCTGCTTCTTTCCAGTACCTCATGTATACGACTATTGTAGTACTTTTCATCTGCTTCTACCACTACACTATGGCTGCATTACTTTTAACATAGTGTCCCACATGTTACCCATTTCTACCTAATATAAAGAGTAGAAATTGAATTATAATTGAGTATCCAGTTGCCTCATATTCTGGTCTTCAACTGAAATAACTCCAGCTATCTCAAAACTTCAACCCTCCCTGGAAGTATTGGACCAAATTATCCCAGATTATAGCACTCTCAGGCTAAAATTACTAATGCTTCTATAGTTTCAGAGACAGTATCAGGTTATTCAACACAACCTTCCATGCACCATCCCAGCCTCATATAATCAGAGGACACTTAGACGACTTTAATAGCCTTCAAAAGACACCCTCCTCTTTTACTTATATATATATTTATTTATCTATTTATTTAATGGAGACAGGGTCTCACTCTGTCACCCAGACTGGAGCGCAGTGACATAATCACGGTCCACCGCAGCCTGCACCTGCCGGGCTCCGATCCTTCCACCGCAGCCTCCCGAGTGGCTGGGACCACAGGCGCCGCCACCACGTCTGCCTGGTTTTTGTATTTTTGTGGAGATGGGGTTTCACATGTTGCCCAGGCTGATCTGAGACTCCTGGGCTCAAGAGATCCACCTGCCCCGGCCTCCCAAAGTGCTGGGATTACGTGAACGAGCCATTGTGCCCAGCCGGCCCCGCCCGGTTTTTAACCTTCGTACTGTTTATATAATCATCCTTCACAAAATAGAACACTTAATTACTCCATGGTTCTCATTATTCTAATATGAAGAACTATCTTAAGAAAATAAATTCGTCAAGGCCGTGGCTCACGCTTGTAATCCCAGCACTTTGGGAGGCCGAGGCGGGCGGATCACTTGTGGTCAGAGATCGAGACCACGGTGAAACCCGTCTCTACTAAAATACAGAAAATTAGCGGTGGTGGCGGCCTGTAGTCCCAGCTACCGGGAGGCTGAGGCAGGAGAATGGTGTGAACCTGGGCGGAGCTTGCAGTGAGCCGCAGATCGCCGGGCCCCCGTACCCAGCCTGGGAGACAGAGCGAGACTCCAGCTCAGACAAAAAAATAAATAAATAAATTTCCAATATTTCCTAGAATATCCAATTTAATTCTATACATCACATAAAAATAAAAGCCGTCTTACTGTGTTAGTTTCTTACTGCTGTTACAGTAAATTAACATAAACTCAGAGGCTTAAAACAACACATTTTTTTTCTTTATACTTCTGGGGGTCAGAAGTCCAAAATGGGTCTTAGTGTGCTAAAATCAAGTTATCATCAAGTCTATATTTTGTCTGGAGATTCCAGGAGAGAATTCACCAGGTTTGAGGGGTCACATGTATCCCTGAGCTCTTGGCCTCTGCACATCTTGGACACAGCACATCACTTCAGCCTCGGCTCCAGTTTCCCCAAGCTCTTCTGCTCACTCTGGTCTCTCCGCCTTCCTGTCTGAAGGTTCTTTGTGACTACAGTGGGCCCACCTAGATAATTCAGGATAATCGCTCCATTTTAAGGTCAGGTGATTAGCAATCTTAATTCCACCTCTAACCATAATGCTCCCATGCTGCCTAACAACACATTCAAAAGGTCATCCTGCTAAGGGTCATTATTCTACCTACACACTAAGTGACTGAGAAAAAGTAAAGTTATGTATCATGCCTTACCTATGGCGAGGAAATAATAACTTATAATGATTTATCTAAAAAAACCTGTTTTTAAAACTTTGGTCCTAGTCTATTGATTAAAGTTTTGGTATATTCCAGATAAATTTCATGTCCTTGATGCTAACACATTGTGCACAGTAGATGGCCTTTTTAAAATATTAATGTATAAAGGAATATTTAAGGTTGTCTGGACAATAGAAAGGAACTTTAGTTGCTATGCCACAAAAGGCCGGATTTCTGCACATTACACCTCCTACCAGTGCACACATGTGCCAAACTCCTTCCTGAAAGCCTGGTTTATGTTTCCTATGTGCTTAGCAATAGTTTTACTCTCACGACTGTTTATATTAAGTCCTATTTTTTAAAGCATATCCTCATTTGTTTGTTTTCCTGAGCCTCTGAACTGGATTTCATCTGGTATGTATTGCACAGGTTTGCACACTTGATTGTACGCTACCTTAAAGCATCCTCTTGTGTTCTGGACACGGTTATTTTTCTCCATGGTAAGGTGATAAGTGACTTCTCTGAGGACTTGCCACCTTAGAATGCAGTGGTGACATCACCTGCTCAGGCTCTGTCTGCAATGTGGAATTTAGTATTTTCCAACTTCTGGTCTAACTTGAACTTCATAATTAAGCAGAGCCGCTTTTGAGGGAACAGTAGGGTGTCTGCCCCTAAACGTCTGTGTAAATGCAGAGACACATTTGGGAACATAACTGACTTTTATGTACAGAAGCCAGATGCATTTCATGCCCATGCATGCTTAGGGAAGCAAGTTCATCTCATCTATCACAATAAGCATCTGTGCCACTAAATTCCACTGCAGGATACTTTTCACACTTAGACAACAAAACATTTAAGGAAATAAAAGCTCTTTCCAATAAAAATGTGCATCAAAAACTGTGTGTATGTTTAAAAAAAAACCTTCCTCTATAAGATAAGGCCACAGGAACTACTAAAAAAGCATTCTTGAAATACATTTTCTGATAGGCATCTAGGCCCTTGCCTTATATAAGATTTAAGGGCAGTGATGTGTGTGTCTTTATACTTGAAAGGCTGCTTTCAACAGCAAAGGGTGTGCTTTGAGGTATCAATATAGTTTTGAGAGTGCAAAAGTTTAAAGAAATGGAATGCATATTCTCCAGGTATGAACATGCAATTGTCATTATTTTCCTACCATCTACTATATTAGAAACAGAAGAAAAATTATGGAAATGTCTGTTTTCCCTCAATAGGAGTACCTATTTCTTAAAGTTAATTAATTACTATTCTTTAAACATTTTCAAAATAGACTCATAAGTGACAACTATCAGAGAAAATAAGAGTTTTTGGATGTATATATTTACTTATAACAAGGATAAAATAATTTTGTTAAATATTAACTCCATATTAATAATGTTCTCTATTGTTTTGCATTTTGTTTAACAATAGAGAATCTAATATTTAGTGTTCATGAGTTTCAGTTTCCTGTCAATGTACTTTGTCTTTTTTTATTGGACTACTAATCATTTATTTATGATTTGTTGGAACTACTCATATTTTAAATATGTCAAGTGAATTACAAGCACTTGTTGCTGATTTGATATTTGCTTTTACACATATTCATGGTATCCTCTGAAAAGAAAAGTTTTATATTTTAACAAATTCCAATCCATAAATTTTTTAAAATTTTCTGTTATTAGTTAGGGCTATGTTTAGATATTTAATTTTAACGTAATGTTGCAAGTGATATTTGTCTATGGTATTTTTCTTTATATTTTGAAAAGTGTATTTGACATCCACTCTGGAATTAGTATTTATGAATGACATATTATACCTTTTGTGCAACTATAAAATACATATAGCCAATTATCTGAACACCATTTTATGAACTGTTTATCACTTATCCACTGATTTGAAACACTATCTTTATCATATATTGGATTTTAGGTTTTATCGAGATTATGTAACATGAAATTATTTAATTATGAAATTATGTGAATTCAAGCATGACAGTCAGCTCTTCTTCCCCACCACTACCCTGTAAAAGGGTGGATGGAATAATTGCTTCCCTATGGCTTAAGTGTATGAGAGGTATACAACATGGTCTTGATGAAGTGGGAACTACACAGAAACTGTTTTTGGTCCTGAAATGTACTCCAGCTTTACCAATTTGTTCTACACATATACCATTGAGGGTAGAAGCTGAATTTTGCTAATGATTATATTTATACTACTTAACATTGTGCCAGATACTGAGTAGATGCTTAGAAACATGTTTAATGACTTGTTTTATTGCTAGAGACCTAATTATCTGCTGTAGTGGTGCTATCTCATTCAGAATCATTTTGACCAGCCTTTCTCCATCATGAATAAAACACTTATTTACACACTTGTGTACATGCACATGTGCATAGAAACACACACACCCTTTGCAGAGACAAACTGCATTGAAAGCATGTACAAACATTATAGTATATTTGTTGATTCTGACCTGATTCTGATTCTATTGTATACTTTTTCATTCTGATCACAATAACAATAAAAATAGAAAACTATAAGTTGTGAAGCTGGAAGATGCAGAACATGAAAGATCAAATTACCAATTTTTTTTCTATTTTCTTTAGTTGGCTGCTGATGAAATCAGTAAAGAAATGGACACAAAATGAAAGTATGCAATGTGTGTGCGTGTGTGTGTGTGTGTGTGTATCACATGCACTCGTTTCCATGATGTACATATGGAATTTCATAACCAGCCAAACTAAGCTTCATAAGTGAATGAGAAATAAAATCCTTTACAGACAAGCAGATGCTGAGAGATTTAGTCACCATCAGACCTGCCTTCAAGAGCTCCTAAAGGAAGCACTAAACATGGAAAGGAAAAACCAGTACCAGCCACTGCAAAAACACACCAAAATATAAAAACCAATGAAACTAGGAAGAAACCGCCTCAACCAATGTGCAGAATAACCAGCTAGCATCATGATGACAGGATCAAATTCACACATAACAATATTAACTGTAAATATAAATGGGCTAAATGCCCCAATTAAAAGACATACACTGGCAAATTGGATAAAGCGTCAATACCCACAGGTGTGCTGTATTCAGGAGACACATCTCACTTGCAAGGACACACATAGGCTCAAAATAAAGGGATGGAGGAATATTTACCAAGCAAATGGAAAAGAAAAAAAAAAAAAAGCAGGGGTTGCAATCTAGTCTCTAATAAAACAGACTTTAAACCAAGAAGGATAAAAAAGGACAAAGAAGGGCATTACATAGTAGTAAAGGGATCAATGCAACAAGAAGAGCTACCTATCCTAAATATATATATATATGCCAAATACAGAAGCTGGGGACTAAAGAGCAGGTTCCTAGAGACCTACAAAGGAGACTTAGACTCCCCACACAATAATAGTGGGAAACTTTAACAACCCACTATCAATATTAAGATGATCAACAAGAAAGGGAAATTAACAGGGATATTCAGACTTGAACTCAGCTCTGGTCCAAGTGGACCTAATAGATACCTACAGAACTCTCCACCCCAAATCAACAGAATAACCACATTCTTCCACAGCACCATAGCATATTCTAAAATCAACCACATAATTGGGAAGTAAAAAACACTCCTTAGCAAATGCAAAAAGAATGAAAATAAAAACAAACAAACTATAAAACCACAGTGTAATCAAATTAGAACTCAGAATTAAGAAACTCAAAACTGCACAGCTACATGGAAACTGAACAACCTGGCTTCACAGACTGACTACTGGGTAAATGGCAAAGGTGGAGCAGAAATAAATAAGTTCTTGCAACTTGAATCTTTGCTCCCAGGTTACAATCCTCAAAGTGAACAAATAAACTGTCCTACTATGTCCATATTTGCCTCCGGTTTTCTTTTTAGGCAGACATATTACTTAGGATGTGCTAGAACGGCCTCTGGGAGGCTATCTCTCTTTGATTGTACTCCACTTGCTGTAACACCCAAGAATGCAAACCAGTTTATCTGACCAGAATCTGCACATAGAGCTGACCTCATACCAGAGATTCTAGGAGCAGGGCCGGGTTTTAGATTAAAGAAGGGATAATGAAAACCAATAGGAGGAATTTTCTGCATCGTGAGATGTCAACATACACATCTTAAAGCCCCTTTGATGGTGTGAAATGCTGAGCTTTTCAGAGTCTTGTCCAGTGACCTGCTACAGTTACATGAGAGGATCCACGTTGTAAATGAATCTGATAGCAGAATCTGTAAGTAAAAGAAGCATTTTTTAGGAGTGAGAGATC
>JAKGGE010000030.1:0-22542 GCA_023748175.1 Hoolock leuconedys
TTTGCTCCCAGGTTACAATCCTCAAAGTGAACAAATAAACTGTCCTACTATGTCCATATTTGCCTCCGGTTTTCTTTTTAGGCAGACATATTACTTAGGATGTGCTAGAACGGCCTCTGGGAGGCTATCTCTCTTTGATTGTACTCCACTTGCTGTAACACCCAAGAATGCAAACCAGTTTATCTGACCAGAATCTGCACATAGAGCTGACCTCATACCAGAGATTCTAGGAGCAGGGCCGGGTTTTAGATTAAAGAAGGGATAATGAAAACCAATAGGAGGAATTTTCTGCATCGTGAGATGTCAACATACACATCTTAAAGCCCCTTTGATGGTGTGAAATGCTGAGCTTTTCAGAGTCTTGTCCAGTGACCTGCTACAGTTACATGAGAGGATCCACGTTGTAAATGAATCTGATAGCAGAATCTGTAAGTAAAAGAAGCATTTTTTAGGAGTGAGAGATCAAGGCTAAAAGTATCAGAACCATGACTGCAATATATCTACTCTAAAATGTGATACAGGTAGAAACATTTTTGTCCTTCCTCTTACCCCAAAGCTAATAAAATCAGGACGGAGTGATCAGGTTGGATCTTTACCAGGGCGTTCATTTTCTATTTAGAGTCAGCCTAAATCTCTGATGTCTGAAGGTTTTACAAGTGGGCCATCAGGCCTTGCAGTCCTAGAATTCTTTGAGGAATCACCTAGGTGTCTTTGAGACATTTGAGGATTTCCAGAGCAGGAGGAATTGTCCAGGCTGACAAAGAGTAGTTAACTCTGCTTCTGTCTCCAGTGTAGAAATGTGTCATCCTTCCTCATTCAAGAGATGTCTTTGGACGTACCCCAGATGACAGTTTCTTTGAATTCCTGGTACTTGGAGGGAGGAAAAGAAGTTCTGGAGGTGAACAGATAAACTAAAACAGCTTCCATCTCATATGGCCATTGGGAATAATAGATGCTTGGTCATGGTCCCTGCACCATCCACTTGAACTTTTTAGTTCAGACTAGCAACTGGATAAGCGATGAATTAAGAATCATATGGTTGATATAATAGATTTGTGCAAAGAAACTTGGGGTTTATTTGGGCCGTGAAGTAACAAATAAAAAAAATAAACAATATTAGGCCAGACAGCTGGCTCACACCTGTAATCCAGCATGGGAGGCGAGGGTGGGTGGATCCGCGAGGTCAGGAGATCAAGACCAGCCTGGCCAACATGGTGAAACCCCATCTCTACTAAAGTTAGCTGGGCATGGTGGTGGGTGCCTGTAATCCCAGCACTTCTTGGGAGGTGAAGCAGGAGAATAAACACAGACCGGGAGGTGGAGGTTGCAGTGAGCAGTGGTTGATGGAATTGGTAGATTGCACTCCAGCCTGGACATCAGGGCAAGACTCTGTCTTAAAAAAAAAAAAAAAAAAAATGTGTTGTGACTTCTGATGTCATCACCTGAAGGGATGTTTATGGACAGAGAATTATTTATTATTTTATTTCTTTTATTTTGCCTAAGAATACACATTTATCTTCATACAAGAGTATTCTGGAGTATCCTTAAGATATTTGTTTAAATGGATGATTGGTGTATATTATGAAATTGACAGGGCAGTAGCTAAAAAGATTAAGGATTCACGTGAGGCTCTGGGATGCGTTTTCTTAGGTAAGCAGGAAACAGAGACTGGAAGTACCCCCATGGCACAGAGACAAATTCTACATACAGAGCTCCCTCCCTACTCCAGTTCTGTTCATCTCTCCCCTGCACCAGAGACTTTAGTCCTGTCCGCGCCCTGGAGCCTTGCCTCCAGATAGCTGATTTAATAAGATCAGAGTTTTTTGGTTGGTGGGCTACTGTCTTTCCAGTGGTGCTCACAATTTTCTGAAATCAAAAGCAGATACATGGGAATAATCAAAATTATGTATTTTAGGGTCTTTTAAATTTTTTATTAAAGGCAGTGCTTGCAGAGAGATTCCATTTAGGAACTTGTTTTTTTTAATCTGCCCACAAATCATTAGTTGCTCCACAAACCTAAAAAACTAAATATAAACACAATAAAATAAAATACATTAAGTTTTTCCTTTATCCCTCTCATCTATCTATTTGGCTTTTATTCTATACATTTTATAAAAAATTAATGACAGAAACTATAAAAATTAAATGCTGTGCCTTTTATCTAAATCCTGGAGTTATTAAACATAGTACCAATTCCCAAGGGTGTTATGAGGATTAAGTCACATAATGTGTTATTCTAGCACAGTGCTCCATAACATCTCTTGAGCACATAGAGCACAATGTTTAATAAACATTTCCGTCCAGTACACTTGGCATGTTATTTAAATGCGAACCCTTTGGTGCGGCTGTTTTTTCTATTTCACTCACTATGCAGAGCCAGCAAAGAATATGATACTTTAGGATGGAGAGTGGTTGTCTTCATTTGCCTATAGAAGTATTGTGTTGTGACGAGTGCTGAGTGTAAGGAACTCTGTGCTGTGCTGCTTTCTCTAAGTAATGCTGATCATGAGCCCAGGGGGAGCAACATCAACATTGACAGAGGGGACTTGTTTAAAACATTCGTTTGGACCTTTTCAAATATACAGCATCACATTACATAGAGTGGGCCCAAAATTACTAAGTGATTTGTAAGTTCATTAAAAGCTCGAGATTAAATGCCCAACAGTGGTTATGGCCCAGACCTCTAGTAGGTTACATGGCCAATTTGCAGAAAAATCATAGTGAGCTTTTCCCACAGGTTTTGTTTATTGTTTTTTGGGTGGAAACATGTATGTTATTTTTTGGATTTAAGTACCTCATTATAATTCCAACGTGAGGCCAGAATCAACAATGAAATGTTCAAGGCATTCATGAAAGTTAAAGGCAGAAACCTTTGCACTTTAAAGGGTGGTCTGGGCCTGTTCTGTTTGGGTTTAGGAGATAAGGCAATCTTGGCCGCAATACCATTACTGTAGAAATTGCACTGGTGTCTGTGGCAGAGGAGGGAGCATCTGAGGACAGAGAGAAAGAGAAGAAATTTATATTTTTATTTTCATAGAGAAGCTCATTGTTCCTGAGATCTCTACTAGTATAAAGGACAGAAATGGATGGAATGTTTCTGCAGGTCTTGGATTTCTTCTGCCTGTGGGTGTGGTGGTAGCAGGTAAATGGGTGGTGCTGACAGCTTTAAGAGCATATTCTCGAATGCAGGTGTATTTGTGCAGAAAATTTCATCTGAGTAGAATTCAGAGGAGGAAGGAGGAAAAATGAGCTTTTTTTTTTTTTAGCTAAACATGTCTCATATTAGAGCTGTATCCCTCTGCCTTCTGAAATACCATGCATTTTAAACCTTTACTTCTCTACTTGTGTTTTTCCTCCCTAATGAGTTTGTCTTAACTACTTTAAAAAATTCTTATAATAGTCAAAGGTCTCTGAAAAATATGTTTTTTCCCATATACCAGAGCCTTCTACATCATGGCTCCTTCTATGCCACGCAGAATTTTCTTCATGAATTTATAATCTGCTGTAGTAAAATGTTCCAGCACAATGGGACTAGCGCTTCCTTTTCTCTGTAGCGGTGTGGTGGCAGCAGAGCAATGACCTCGAAATGCAGAAGGGCATGTGAGTTCACCATTGGACCTGTCGCGTGCAGCGAGTATCAGCTAGCAATCGCATCATGGGTGCAAGGACCTTCGCATCCATCAGATGAGCATTAGCTTCGAGGTTGATAAGGTCTGAGCAGGTTAATAGCCCAGTTTAAAACATATGCTTTCTGGGCCATTAAGTAGGATGGGTGATCAGATGATTCCATTCTCTCCGGTGGCCAAGGCGGCGGCATCGTCTCAAAGAACTTTTGACTGGAGAGAATCACGGATGTGGAATATTTGTCATAAATAAATAAATAATGAAAACCTAAAAAAAAAAAAAAAAAAATGTTCCCTTTGTGGCTGGGAAGGTGTGAATACTCAAGATTCCTATTGGAAGAAGAAAGGGGTTCCTAAAAAAGATGGAAAACTTGCAATGTTGAGGTTCCATCTGTGTTCTTAATTAACTGCAGAAAGCAGGATTAGAAAGTGTTTATTTAAAGAGGATGGCATTGTGCAGAAGTCACAAGAAAAAAAAATATGAGGAAATACTTGCTCTCTAGGGTACTAAAGAAAGACTACTTAAAATCACTATTAAAAATTACAGAACATGGGAGATATTTCTATCTTGAACTTGGTATAAAACTGATGGTTCTTTGTGGTTGAATTCGGACTACAATTTACTTCTGGGAGAAAATGTCACAGTGGTGATGCTGTGTCCTTTTGTGCATCAGCACATCATAAAAATTTGTCCTAGTGCAAGTAATAGTAATGATTCACTTGGTTAAGGAGGTCTCCTACAGATTTTTTTTACTAGAAAGCTAAGGTATTTTTCTTTTCATTATAAATTATTTTTATGCAGCGGATGTGCATAAACCATCACAGTTATCTGATAGCTGCCTCTTTCTTAGGTTTATTTGCATATATATCTGTCTTTGGAGAGTAAAACTGTCATCTTTTTTTTTTACAGTCCACAATGCTAGAGGAAGAACACAGGCTCTTTTACTTGAGTGGATATTTTGACAAAATATTCTTCTTGGGCCAAAAACATTGGCATTACTGGCGGAACTTGTTAGAAATACAGAAACTCAAAACAAACAAAAAGAATTCAAGAAAACAGACTTTCTATAAAGTCAGAACCAGTTCTCTACTCTCTCATTTTGACCTTGAGACACATTAAGAATTCTGCCCTGGCCACTTGGTAAGAAATGTGTGTAGCATGGAGGTGTGTTTTTAAGTCAGATAATATATTAGAAGATTTCGTGTTAAAAAAATATTTTCTTGGATAATTTTGGTCACTCAATAAGGAGGCAGAACCTGTTCTCTCTACTCTCTAATTACACCTTCAGGTGATATTAAAATTCTGTCCATGACCATGGCGGTAAATATATGTGTCTGTGTTTGTGTGTGTTTTCAGGGACTACTGACAGTGGGGATGTAACTGTAGAATTCTCTCTCTGGAGGAGTGGCAATGCCTGGACATTGTTCAGCAGGAGGTTATAGGGATGTGATGTTAGAGAACTACAGAAACCTGGTCTTCCTGGGTGGGGATAACTTCAATACTCAATTCTAATATGCTCCAAAGGCTTTATTTTTCTTTTTTGTTTGTTTTTTTTTTTGTAGAATGTTTTTGGTAATTTGGTAATTTTGATAATTATGCTTTGCATAAATGGGTTCATATCCACGTGTTTTCAAGAGAAAATCATAAGGTTGTCGGTGTAAGAAAAAAAATTTCTTCAAGATGTTCCTGTAGACTGAACTTTCCACATTGTTGAGCTGATCTGGCATCCCTCCTCTAGAATAGTGGCAATTCAGAAATTTAGTGGTGTAAATATTGTTGCCCACCTTAAATCTAATTGCTACCACCAATTTTTTTATTCAGTGGTACTGGGTAGTGAATTAAAACCTACAAATATACAGTATTTTCTAAATATTTAGAAATTTCTGTTATAAATTAGTATTTTTTGGATAAATGTATTAGAATATTGGCATTCCATTCTTTATTGAGCACACATTACTAAGTTGGTAATTGGAGAATATGAGCAGATGCATGTTACTTATTTTTAAAACAGGACATTGCTGTCTCTAAGCCAATTTTGTCACCTGTCTGAAGCAGGAAAAAGAGCCTGGAATATGAAGAGACATGAGATGTTAACCAAACCCCCAGGTGGGGAGTGAGAGTGAAAATAGTACAACAGATAGCACAAGATGAAGATCAAGGTCAAGGAGAAAGCAAGTCCTTAAAATGTCATTTGGGAAGGTGTGTTCCCAAAGGGATATGGTTCTGGAAGCCTGAGTTGTATTTTTTTTTTTTCTCTTTTGCTTCTCACATAGGGACATTTTTCATGTCTTATGCTTTTAAATTCTCTAAAGATGCTACTTTACTTTCAGTCATTTTCCTTTAAGTTTACAGTGACAATGAAGTCCTCATGGCATATAAGGAGACTGCACAGTCTGACTGCTTTTCATTGTTTTTAGGGACATACAAATATCTGCACGAATTTTCAAAATTCTGTGTTATTTCTTAAGTTCTTTTTTTGCATTGTGTCTGATATGAGATAGAGTAGTGGTTTCTGTTCCATTGAATTTTCCAATTTTTCTGCACATTCATCCCTTTTCTTTAGTATATTTTGAAGATAGTTTGGAATTATAAAATATGATGTCATTCTGCTTTTATTTTTCCTCAAGATTGCTTTGGCTATTCAAAGCTTATTGTAGTTTCATGTAATCTTTAGTCTTGTATTTTCCATTATTGTGAAAACTTGCCACTGGAATTTTTATATGGAGCTTATTGAACCTATATTTATTGAATCTATATTCTTTCAACTCATGGACTAAAACATTTTTTAAATTTATTTTTGTCTTCTCTATTTTCTTTTTTTTCTTTATCTTATGTCTTTCCAGTGTAAAAGTTTTTATCTCCTTGGTCAAATTTGTTTCAAATTTATTTATTTATTTATTTATTTTTGAGATGGGTTCCTCTTCTTTGGCAGACTGAAGTGCAATGGTGCAGTCTCAGCTCACTGTAAACTCCGCCTCCGGGTTCAGCGATTCTCCTGCTCAGCCTTTCAAGTAGCAGGGATTACAATTTTCGCCACCATGCCTGGCTATTTTGTATTTTAGTAGACATGGGGTTTCACCATGTTAGCCAGGCTGGTCTCGAATCCTTACCTCAGATGATCAGCCCTCGTCCAGCCTCCCAAAGTGTTGGGTTTAGGCGTGAGCACCTTCTTGACCAGAAATTTATTATTTTAATGCTATTGTAAATAAGATTTTTTTTGTCTATTTGCCCATACCAGATAGTTTAAGTGTATGGAACCATAACATACTTGTATGTTAATTTTATATTTGCTAATTTACTGGGTTATTTATTAGCAGGTAGGTTTAATGCTGCTTCGGTTTCTATATATAAATTGTAATCTACAAACAGCAAGAATTTTACTTGTCTTCAGTTTCAATGGCTTTTGAAAATTGTTTTGACTAATTATTCTGCCATATACTTCAATGCTATGTTAAAATAGAAAGCATTGACAAGGTGCACAATATAATTTTTTGCATTTTGGTGTCTGTAATTTGAAGGAGCAATGCCTCTTCAAGTTTCTATATAAGCTAGTTTCAGGAGGTAAAGATCTTCTTCCATTGGGCCCCCCCAGGGTGATGGGATTCCCTCTGGGTTTGTGTTGGAGAGGTTGTAACTTGGTCTAAAGGCCAGCACAGGTCTGCACTAGGATTCACCTTTAGTTGGCTTGTTGAGGGGCTTGGATAGTTGTAATTCCCATACTATTTTTATTTACAGATTGGATATCCTTTAAGACGTGCTCTGTAGGAGGGCAGACACTAGGAGCGGGATTTTTTCTTGGTAGAGACCTGTATATAATGTTACCTTAAATGGGATGTAAATGAGTGCGACTTTGCTGAGTACCACAAGAGGGATTTCTTGGGTCACACTGTGTTGGTTTCTGGGTAAAGAGAGACTGGCCATAAGCTGGCCCAGGAAGCTGGAACCTGAGACTTTTGAACTGCTTCAGGCTTCCACGGCCCAAAGCCAGGATCCTGCCCAGGCCTGCCTGCATGGCTATCAAGCAGGTGATGTCCTCCAGGCCTATGAAGTAAAGAACCTGCGGTGGCGGTGTCAGCTTGTAATCCCAGCACTTTGGGAGGCGAGGATCACGGGGTGGATGAGACCACTGGGGTAGAGCACGTCTCTACTAAAATACAAAAAAAAATTAGCCCGGAGGCGTGGTGGCCGGTAGCCTGTAGTCCCAGCTACTGGAGGCTGAGGCAGGAGAATAGGCAGTGAACCAGGGAGGCCCAGACTTGCAGTGAGCGAGACTGCATACTGCACTCCAGCCTGGAAGTGACAGAGCAAGACTCAGATCTCAAAAAAAAAAAAAAAGAGTAAAGAACCTGCTCAGTTTATGAAAACGAAAGGATTTTGAAATAATTACAGAGTAAATTCAAATTCTCCAGTGGGACCAAGGTGGGTTGGCCATTTCCTGTCCTATAGCCAAGACCAGGGGTCCTGTAGTTCAGCCACGAAATGAGGGCTGCTTTCTGGAAGAGAACCCCCTCAATCTTTGCTTTAGCAGAATTTCACAACTTCATCCCTTGACCTTAAAGATCTGCCAAAGAGGTACTTATTTTGGAGATGGGGTCTTGCTCACATAACCCAGGCTGGTCTTGAAATCTTGGCTGAAACCAATTCTCCAACAATATACCATGTAGCTGTCATTGCTGAGGTTTTGAGCCATGAGGCCTGGTACTCTCATAGTGTTTTGTCAGTGATGGCAACAAATTTTCTTACTGTGGAGGAATAGACAAATGGGGCACCTTTTATTTCTCTATCTATTAATGTCACTTTTCTGTAAGTTTTAATTTCTAATTTATATTTCAAATGTGCCTGTTTTAGATTCAGACATTTAGAACAATAAGCTAGGTACATGTTATGTTTGAAGTAAGTCAGATCATTAGTAGGCCCTCCATATTTACTAATATAGTTACTTATAAATATTTATGGGCAAAATTTATAAGCTTTTCACCCTGCTCTAGCCTATATCTAAACAATATAATTTATTCATAAATATTTGTTTTTTTATGTAACAGACTCTAACCATATTCTGCTATATATATTAGAATTATATATACAAAATAAATATTTAATAATAAATACATATATTAAATTACATATATATTTTAGCAATGTAGGCTATTCCTTGTTATTTCTAAAGTTGGATTACAGTTCATTTTATTGAAAGAATAGCATACAATTAAAACATAAAATTATCTCTAGTTTATTTTAAATGCTTATTTATTAAATGTTTCTCATTAAAATCTTGTTTATGATTATTCTGCATTTTCTGTAAAATTTTACTGCCACACAGTGCCTGTCAATGATCAAAATACCTGCCTTCCATGAGTTACAGTTACGAGTAAAATATTGTAGTTATCTAGAGAATTTTTTTTAATGGTACATCAATGTTGCATACCAGATTATATGAGTAGGCTTAATTTTACTTATTGTTGTTTTGCAGTTCCATGTTAGTGTGTTTTTTCAGTGTAGGTTCTTAACATCAGTTCATTGTGATTTTTTTTGTTTTGCTTATGTGCTATAATTTTAGACAATTTGCAATTTTGTTTGTACACTTTAAGTCAATATGGGCTTGAATTAGAGATAAACCATCCAGGCTGGTGCAGTGGCTCTCACCTGTAATCCCAGCACTTTGGGAAGGCAGTGGGTGGATCTGCCTGAGGTCAGAGTTCGAGACCAAGCTTGGACAACATGGGTGAAACCCGTCTCTACTAAAATACAAAAAATTAGCTGGGCGTGGTGGCGTGAGCCTGTAATCCCAGCTACTTGGGGAACTGGCGGGAGAGAATCACTTGAACCCAGGGTGGGGACAGTGAGCGAGATCATGCCATTGCATTCTGGCTTGGTGACAGAGCAAGACTTCATCTGAGGGAAAAAAAAAAAAAGAATATAAACCATTCATATGTCTATCATTATCAGATTATACATGTGTGTGTGTTTATCTATAAATATCAGTTTTGGTTACCAGCTTATCATGTATATGTTTTTAGCTGATTTTAGTGGTTTGTTTTGTCTAAGTGAGTAATCATGGAAATAGTCTTATTTTCACCATGTGTTTAATAATGAATATATTTTTGTGTGTTATTGTGTGAGAGAAACACTTGTGATTTGGAAGGTGATTTTGAAAGGATTTATAATTGTGCATTTTTTTCAGTTTTCTCTTAAAACATTTATTATTGCAAAAACAGATAACATAAAACTTACCATCTTTTTTTGAGATGGAGATCTTTATCTGTTGCCCAGGCTGGAGTGCCAGTGGCATAACCTCGGCTCACTGCAACCTTTGCCTCCTGGGTTCAAGCAATTCCCCTGCCTCAACTCCCCGAGTAGCTGGGATTACGAACATAGACAACCCACGAGCAGCTATTTTTTATTATTTTTTAGTAGAGATGGGGTTTATACATTGGCTAGGCTGGTCTCCAGACCCCTGATCTAAAGCAATCTGCCCTTGTGGCCTCCCAATATGCTGGGATTATGGTATGAGCCACCTGTCCCATAAAATTTACCATCTTTAATCTGTTTAAGGTGTACATTTCAGGCCTAGAGCATGGTGGTGGCTCACATCTATAATACAGGATTTGAGAACAGAACTGAAGGATAAGCTTGAGCCAGCCCAAATGTTGAGAACAACCTGGGCAGCATATAAATTCCCCCTCTCCCACACAAAAAATGTTTTAATAGCCAGGCATGGTGAGTACATGCCTGTGGTCCTAGCTATTTGGGAGATTGAGTGGGGATTACTTCGAGCCTGGGAGGTTTGAGGCTGCAGTGAGTCATAGTTGTGCCACTGCCATCCAGCTTGGGTGACAGAGTAAGATCCTGTTTCAAAAAAATGGTATACATTTCAGGCATGTTAAGTACATTCACATTGTTATACAATAGACTTCCAGAAATTTTCCATCTTGTAAGACTAAAACTCAATACCCATTAAATAACAACAACCCATTTTACCCTCTCTCCAGCCCTCGACAAATACCGTTTTCTCTTTCTGTTTTTATGAGTGTGACTACTTAAAATATCTCATATTAGTGGAATTATATAGTATTCATTATTTTGTTACTGGCTTATTTCAGGTGACATAATATTCTCAGTTTATCTTTAAATGTGACAAGATTTCATGAGGCTGAATAATATTTCATTGTATTTATGTATTACATCTTTCAATGTGTTTCCAAATTAAAAGACATTTGGGTTGCTTCAGCCTTTTGACTTTTGTGAATACTAATACAATAAACATGACTGTTCAAATATGTCTTCCAGGTCCTGTGTTGCATATTATAGATACAGATTCATAAATGAGATTGCTGTATTTTATGATAATTTTATTTTTGATTATTTGAAGTACATTTATAACATTTTAAAATAAAAGGCCGGGCGCGGTCACTCACGCCTATAATCCTAGCACTTTGGGAGGCCGGTGGAGGGAATCACAAGGGGGCAGGAGTTTGAGGACACAGCCAATATGGAGAGAAACCCCGTCTCTATAAAAATAAATACAAAAAAAAAAAAAAAATTAGCTAGGCGTGGTGGCGGGCGCCTGTAGTCCCAGCTACTCAGGAGCCAACAGGCAGAATTGCTTGCTTGCACCTGGGTGAGGTTGCAGTGAACTGAGATCTCGCCACACACTCAGCCTGGGCAACCTGGGAGACTCCATTTCAAAAAAAAATTTATAGTGGCCATTCTAATGAGTGAGGTGATTTTGCTTTTGTGATTTTATGCAATTCTCTACAAAATAGTTATTTTCGTTTTCTTTTAAATGCATTTTCTTATTTGTGTATATTGCGATAAATTTTGTTCAATTATTTGACCATTTCTAAATCAACTTATTCAACTGTATTGTTTAGTTTTAAGACTTGTTTATATATTCTGAATATTAACTCCTATCATGTAGTTTGCAAATATTTTCACACATTTTTGTATAAGGCATTGTCACTCTGTTGAATATTTTCTTTGGGTGCAAAATTTTGAAGGATAGTACAGTTAAATTTTTTCTGTTATTTTCTTCATTGCTGATGCATTTAATGTATCTGAAAAAAATGTTGCTAAGACCAATGTCATGTTTTCTTCTATATTTCTAAAAAATTAGTTGTAGTTATTTTTATGTCTGGGTATTTTATTTAAAATATTTTCATATATGGTTCAAGGAAATAATCAGCTTTATCACTGTTGATATCCAGTTTTCTTACTTTCTTTTTTTTTTTTGGGATGGAGTTTAGCTCTTGTTGCCCAGGCTGGGCAATGGTGCAATCTCTGCTCACTGCAGACTCGCCTCCCGGGTTCAAGTGATTCTCCTGCCTCAGCTTCTCAAGTAGCTGGGATTACTGGCATGTGCCACCACGCCCTGCTAATTTTGCTTATTTTTAGTAGAGATGGGGTTTCTCCCTGTTGGTCAGGCTGGTCTCAGCCTCTGACCTCAGGTGATCTACCCTCCTTGGCTTCCCAAAATGCTGGGATTACGAAGTGAGCCACCACACGCGCAGCTGGTATCAGTTTTCAACATTACTTTTTGAAGAGATTATCTTTTCTCTATTGTGTGCTCATGGCAACTTTGTGGAAGATCATTTGATCTTTTAAAGGAGTTCATTTCTTCACTCTCTGTTCTGTTTTCATCTGTTTATCTGTCTTTGTTTGAGTACCACATCGTTTTATTTTAGCTTCTGAGTATGTTTTGGAAATCAGAAATTATAATGCCTCCTTGTTCTTTTCATGGGTTTCTGGCTATAGTTGGCAATCAAGGTTTAAATTTTTACAAGATTTCTTGTATTGGTTGAATCTGTTCTCATGCTACTAATAAGAGAACATACCCAAGACTGGAGTTATTTATAAAAGAAAGAGGTTTAGTGGCACACACTTCCACATGGCTGGGGAGGCTTCACAGTCATGGCACAAAGGCAAGGAGGAGCAAGTCATGTCTTACATGGTGGAAGGCAAGAGTTATAGAGGAACTCCTGCTCTATAAACATATCAGATCTCCTGGAACTTATTCACTATCTGAACAGCACAGGAAAGACCCACTTTCATGATTTAATTACCTCCTGTCTCTCTGCATTGACATGGGAATTATAGGAGCTACAATTCAAGATGAGATTTGGGTAGGGACACAGCAAACCGTATTATTTCTGTTAAAAACTTTGTGCTAGTAGGATTGTTATAATGATTATTAAATTTGTTCACAACTGTAGGTTGTATTGACACCTTTGAAAAATTAAATTTTGGGCCCCGAGCAGAATATGTTGAAGAGTTTTATATATTTAGTTTTATGTACTTTTGGATTTTGCCAGTTTACTTTTTGCTTTTAATTCCTTGTTTCATTCAGTTGTGGTCAGAAAACACACAGTGCATAATTTTGGTATGTAAATGTATTTATTGTTGTTTTCTTAGACAGGATCTTACTCATCACCCAGGCTGGAGTGCAGTGGCATGATTTTGGCTCACTGTCACCTCTATCCCTGGTCAAGTGATCCCTGTCACCTCAGCATCCCTAGTAGCTGGGACTGTAGACATGCACTACTGTCTAGCTAATTTTTATTATTTGTAGGAACAGGGTCTCACTATGTTGCCCAGCCTAGTCTCAAACTTCTGGCTCCAAGAGAACCTCTCACTTTGTTCTTCCAAAGTGGAAATTGGGGTTATAGGCATGAGGACTTCATGCTGCCATGTAATTCTCAATGTTGGATGTAAGACCAGTGGGAGGTGTTTTGTTTGTCAGGAAAAATTCCTTGTTCATGGGTTGGCACCATCCTCTTTGTAATCAAATTTTACACTCCATTAATTCAAAAGTGAGCTGGCTCATTAAAGAACCTGGCTCCTTCACCTCACACTTGCTGTCTGTTACCATGTGGTATGTCCAGTTACCAGTTACTCTTGGCCTTCCACCATGATTGTAGCTTTTGAGACCCTCACCAGAAGCAGATGTTGGCACACACTTCTTGTACAGTCTGAAACTGTGAGCCAAATCTTTTTTTATAAATTATCTACTATCGGGCTATGTATATTCAAAATAATTTATAGTCTATAATGTTTTCTAAGTTATCTGTTTTATTATTGCTGCTATTTTATCTGAATTTTCTATTTATTATTGAAAATGAGGTCTTGATATCTACAACTATGTTGCTATGTATTTCCTGCTTCAATTTGTTGATATTTGCTTTATATATTTTGGAGCCCTGATATTATATATATGTATATGCAGCTAGATAAGTATTTTTATTAAATACTACATTAATTATATATCTATAAACTTTTTTTTTTTTGAGGCCAGTCTTGCTGTTACCCAGGCTGGGTGCAGTGGCATAATCTCCAGCTGGCTGCAACCTCTGTCTCCCCTGAGTTCAAGCAGTTCTTCCACCTCAGCCTCCTGAGTTGCTGGGACTATAAGGCCTGTGACACCATGCTTGGCTGATTTTTTGTGTTACTAGTAGAAGTCGGGGTTTCACCATGTTAACCAGGATGGTCGAACTCCTGACCTTCATCCCACCTGCTTCCGGCCTCCCAAAGTTCTGGGATTAAGGCGTGAGCCTGTACTTGACCCTATATAGATATCTGTATGTATACATATATATGTTATATATACACATATCTGTAAAATGTAATAATAATAAAGCTATATACATATGGATAGATACCAGTTAAATTGACCCATTTTACCGATATATAATATCAATCTTTGTCTCATGCTAGGTACTTAGGACATATTATGTCTACCTTAATTATGACTACCTCACCCAATTGTAGTTACTATTTGCATCTGGAACATAGATTTTTTTTCATTCTGTTACTTTCAGCCTATTTCACTAAATTCAAAGTGAATCTCTTGTATGCGGCATATTGTATGCTGTTTTTCTTAAACCAATTAGGCATTTAATTTTTTTTAAAACTATAATTTATTTAATATTTTATTTTTGAGATAAGTTCTCACGCTCTGTCAGCCAGGCTGGTTTGCAGTGGTTTGGCGTGCCTCACAGCAGCTTCAACCTCTCAAACTCAGATTATCCTCTCATTTCAGCCTCTCAAGTAGCTGGGTTACAAGTGTATGTCACACCCAGCTAGTGTTACCTGTATTTTTGTAGGAACACAGTTTTGCGGTATTTGCCCACTCTGGTTTGACCTTCTGAGATCAAGTGATCAGCCCGTTGGCCTCCCAAAGTCCTGGGATTACATTTTTTTAAAATTAAATAGTTTAATTAATTTGTATTTAAAATAATTGCTTAAAATGTTCTATTACCAGTTTTATTATTATTGTTTTATTGCTCTTATAGATATGTTTTCTCATTTTCCTATTTTACCACCTTAAATTTTGTTTTAATTTTATAGTGACATGCCTTATTTTTCTATTTGTTTTAGCATACTTTCTGTAAATATCTTTAAATCATCTTGAAAAAATGAGATTACATAAAACATCTTAAAATTAAAACAATATATTTTAATCTTATAACAACTTCAACTGAATACAAATACTATACCTCTACATTTTTGTTATTAATATTACAAATTATATATCTAATCTGAATTTAATGCAGATTTATGTTTGTTTTCATATTCTATAGAAGAAATTTGAGGATTTTTTATGCACACCATCATTATAATAGTAAAGGGATTCTGTAATGATGATGCTGTATGTTTGCATTTAATAGAGAGCTTTATATTTTACATGATCAAATGATGTACAATGTGAGATTTTTTTCCACTAACTTATAATGGACTAGTTATAGCATTTCTTTGTTTTTATATGCAAAGTCTCACCATGTTCCTCAGGATGTTTTGAACTCCTGGTCCCAAGTGATGTGACTGCCTGGGCCTCCTAAAACTGTAAGATTACAGGCATGAGCCACTTTTGTGCCTCTCCACCACCATGTAGCATTTTTGGAGGACAGTGCTGCTAGTTGTGATGAACCTCTCACCTTTTATTTTTGGAAAGTGTTATTTTATCTTTTTTTAAGTAAAATAATAATTTCAAATCAAGTATTATTGGTCCAGGTATTATTTTATTACCTCAAAATTTGGGAAGTACTTAGTCTTTTTCATTTTCAGTGAACTCTGTATTACTTTTCCCTATAGTCTTCTTCAAGATTTTGTTCATGAATATGATGATTGACTTGATGCTGTCCAATAAAAGTACTCTCGTTTAAATTTGTTTTGCAATTTTATATTTTTGTATTATATATTTTAGAACATGCCACCTCATACCAGTTAATTGTGTTTTGATTTTCCAGTTTATATTATGTCGTGTATGACAATGTTGGATTCTGAACAATTTAAGACAGTGTGGAGCAAAATCAAATATGAATCAGCCATACATCTAGATTACTTATAATTGTCTCTGTGTTTGTCACCTTTATAAATATTATCCTGTGTTTCTTTATAGCTTGTATATTTGTGCGTGTAGGTTTTCTTGAGAGAGCGGTTGTTTAATCCTGTGTAGATGAGTAGTCACAAAAATTCTCCTGTTTCCAACATCCTATTTATTTGTGAATCTTCCATATCATATTTATTCATGAATCTATATTATTTTTCTGTGAAAGAAATGCTTGGCTTTGAAGATAATTTAAAACTTCAGGTAGGGTGTGGTGGCTCATGCCTGTAATCCCAGCACTTTGGGAGGCGGCGTGGGTGTCACCTGAGGTCAGCAGTTTGAGACCAGCCTGACCAAAATGGGTGAAACCCGTCTCTACTAAAAATACAAACAATTGTGGGGCATGGTGGTGAAGCCTGTAATCCAGCTACTTGGGAGCTGAGGCAGGAGAATCTCTTGAACCAGAGGAGGTGGAGATTGCAGTGAGCCAAGATGGCTCCATTGCACTAGCTGGTAGACAAGTGGCTCCATCTCCCGAAAAAACTAAACTCACTTCTAGAAATTTCTCTTCCTAGCTACCATTGTTCATTTTACTTGTCAAAACACATAATAATTTATAATAAAATATTTTCAAATATTCACTTTAGTTATATTGACTGTTGTTATGCAACATATATTGCTGGAAAGCGTTTTTTATCTTGCAAAGCTAAATCTCCATACACATACAACTATCAGTTTTTCTAGTATTATGGCACTTTTTGAAACACCACTCTGTTTTCTCTTCCTAGTGGTGTAACTTCTTCTATATATCTCATGCAATCTCTGTCTGTTTGTGGCTGGCTCATGTCACTTTTGCAAAATATCATCAAAGATTTATCTGTGTGGTTAGAATATTTTCTGCTTTTTGAAAACTGAGTGATGTGGTCTGGCGTGGTAGCTCCGCCTGTAATCCCAGAACTTTGGGAGAGACCAAGGTGGGTGGATCACCTGGGGTCAGGAGTTCTAGACCAGCCTGGCCAACATGGGTGAAACCCTGTCTCAACTAAAAATACAGAGAGTGGCTGGGTGTGGTGGCAGGTGCCAGTAATCCCGGCTACTCGAGCCAAGGCAGGAGAGTTGCTTGAACCGGGGAAGCAGAGGTTGCGATGAGCTGAGAGGTTGCAGTGAGCTGAGATGTGAGCCACCATGCCTGGTTCAAAATTTTGGATTTTTAAACACAGGGATAATATTTATAAAGGCAGACAAACACAGAGACAATTATATATTGGCACTAGATGTATGGCTGATTCATATTGATTTTGCTCCACACTGTCTTAAATTGTCCCCAACTCCAGCCCTGGGGACAAGAGCAAGACTTCATCTCAAGGAAAAAAAAAAAAACTGAGTGATGTTCCAGTAGTTTTTTACATTTCAAATTATATCTATTGAATAATTTGGTGACCCAGAAATTAGCACATTGTTTTTAACTATTGGCTTTCAGTAACAATACTACAATTCTTATGGGTATGTAAATGACTCTTTATATGACCATATATATGAAGTTTGTGTGTTGCATCCTGTTGATTTGACTTGCTTTCAGCTTGATACTCATGCCAATTGTTTTAATTCTGTAGCTTGCAATCTGTTTTGAAATAAAGGAATTATAATGCCTCAACTTATTGTTTCTTTTTTTGAAGGTGATTTGGGTACTTCGTTGTCTCTTGCAATAGCACTCCTGAGTTTGCTATTGCTATTTACTCAGAAATACGTGAGAAATTTGAAGAACATTGCATTAGAGATTTGTAGATTACATTAAACAGTATAAACATCTATACAATATTAATTATTTTAACTTTTTTGAACAAGAGCCTGCTTGGTGTACCACTTAATTTCTGTATATTTGTGAAATTTTCAGTTTTCCATTGTTTCATATTCTTGTTCCATTTTGTTCATAGAAAGTAATCCATAAAATTTTAGGTTTTTTTTTTTTTTTTTTGAGACAATCTCACTCTGTTGCCCCAGGCTGAGGTGCAGTGGCGTGATCAGCTCACTGCAGCTCCTGCCTCCCGGGTTCTTAAGTGATTCTCATGCTTTAGCCTGCTGAGTATATGGGGTTATGGTATGCCACCAAGGCCCAGTTATTTTTGTGTTTTGGTAGAGACAGGGTTTCACCGTTGGCCAGGCTGGCTTCAAGCGCTCTCCTGACCTCAGGTGATCCACCACCTCGGCCTCCCAAACTGCTGGGATTGAACATGAGCCACTGTGCCTGGCCAAAGTTTTAGGTTTTGTTGTTGTTATTGTTTGTTTGTTTGAGACAGAGGTCCTGTCTGTCACCAGGCCTGGAGTTCAGTGGTGTGGGATTTCTGCTCACTGCAACTTCGCCTCCCAGATCCCAGCAGATTCTCCTGCCTCAGCCTCCCAGAGTAGCTGGGATCCTGGCATGCACCACCACCTGGCTAATTTTGTATTTTCAGTAGAGACCACCAGCCTGGCCTAATTTTTTTATTTTCACAGTGAGAGACCACCACACCGGCTAATTTTGTATTTTCATGTTGGCCAGGCTGGTCTTGGGCACTCCTGACCTCAGGTGATCCACCTTCCTCCGCCTCCCAAAGTGCTGAGATTACAGATGTGAGCCACCATGCCTGGCTCAAATTTTAGTTTTAAAACATTTGTTAAGATGTATTTTTGACCTAACTGGTGGTCTATCAAAAGATTGTATGAGCTATTACCAAGGGTGTGTTTTCCTGATGTTGAAGTTTTTATCTATATCTGTGTTAGACATACTTGTTTATACCTTCAAGTCCACTGTTTCATACTAATATCCTCTTGTTTGATTATTTTCAGAGAAAGTGAGGTATTGAAATATCCTACTGTATTTATATTGCTTTCTATGTGTTTCTTCAATTATGTTAATATTTACCTTACATATTTGGAACCCTAGTATGAGATACACACACATGCACACACACACATACACACAAACACACAAACATGAGTATATACAAATTTTTTCATAGGTTCCCCATCAATCTATTGTGCTTAATGTCCTTTGTCTTTTTGGAGTTTGACTTCATACATTTATATAATATGAGTTTTTGACTTGAATGTAGCTTGTGTAATACTATTTTGGCTTTCTGCTCATTTGGTTAATATTTGGATAAAATGCCTACATCAATCTTGCCACTTTCAGGCTTTTTTTATTATTAGTTCCTAAACTGACACCATGTCAGAAGGCAAGTCAGGCCTTGTTTTTAATGAATCCTTTATTGAAACTATGTCTCTTGACTAGAAAGCTAATTATACCTATATGTAGAAAATTGCTTTTCTAAAGACAAAGACTTCGTTATTTTTATTAATTATTTTATTTGATTCTTGTATCTTTATCCCTCATTTCTCCCTTTCATGTCTTCCGTTATCTGTTTCATTTTAGTATTGATATAGTTTCACTTCTTTCTTATTTTCTTTTGGGTGTCTATACAGATATTTTAACGTGGTACCTTAGGGATTATAAAACCTCTAAAAGATAAAGCAGTATATACATAATCTAGTGAAAAATGAACTTCAGTTATATACAAGTTACCTCATTACATCTGCCTCAACTTATTTATTGATATTGCCTGATTATATGTTTGTATGTTATTAACAGATATTCTTTGAAAGCCATTTCTATTGCCATTATTTCTACCTTTAGAGCATAATTATAAATGTTTTCTGTCCCATTATAAGAATCTTTAAATTCTATTTTATTTATGTATGTTTCTCAGGAACATGTTTTATATGATTATGTGTTGTTTTCTTGCATTGTCTTATTTTCAGTGGAAAAACTTTTTTCAGCATCTTTGATATATATAAGGCCATATGTCACAGTGCCAATATACTGTCTCAGGATTTGGTTATTTTAGAGAAGTCTTTTTTTGTTGATGGGGCCGTTTTGCTGATGATTATTCTTTCACCTGACAGCATTTTTTCTTCGGGATTTTGACAATATCGCAGGAGGTTTCTTCTGGCCTGCAAAATTCTCCTTTAAGAAAAACTCACTGTTTAGTGTTAGCAACTCTATGCTTTTTTAAATGACACATCCTTTTATCTGCGGTTCTTGGTGTCTCTTGTCTGTTGACATTTTAAGTTGTTCTTATATATGTGTTTTTAAATAAATATCTTGTATGTGTATTTTGTTTGTTGAACTTCTTTATTTTTATATCATTTTTCTTAGAATTGGTTAGTTATCTCTTTGTATTATTTACCTCCATATTTGCTGTCTTTTTAAAATCCCATGCCTAATGTTGTTGTTGCTGTTTTCTGATTTTCAGTGTCTGTGCTCCTTTTTACTCTCAATGGAGTATTATTCAACTTATTTTAAATTTCTAAAATTTATACATTTTATTTTATAATGATTGCTTTCTGAAAATTTCATGATTTGTTTGATGAGGCCATGTTGCCCTAATATTTTGTATACATGGTAATCATTGAGACTTGGACATTTCAAAAAAAAAAAAAAGCTACCGTCACAATCTTTACAATGTAGCTTTATCCTGGCATAGTCTAAAACCAGTTGTCATGGCTAGACATTCTGGGAGCCTTTCAAACATGTTCTTAGAATATGTCTTATCTGAAAATGTTTTATTTTCCTAGTTTAAAAGTTTATTGCACTTCTTCCCAGTTATCAATCACTTGCTACACTTGTTACCTGTCTGTGGTACTACCCAGTCTCTGCTGTAACATTTACCTTTACTGGTCTCAGCAGTCTCAAGTTGTGTTCTAAAGTATACTATTTTTTTTCAGCATTTTATTTAATGGGAGAATGAAACCAGTGTCTTGAAAAAGACCCTAAAAGAAGCCAGACATAGAAATGTATGTGCCCGATATTTTTCTTGTCTTTTAAATAGAAACAAGGAGTTGGCAATTTACTTCTAAGGGCACTGTGTTATACTGAGGAGAAGGAAGTACTGTGTTGGGTTAATATAACAGATTTTTCTTTTTTTCTTCTATGTTGCTTTTACGTTGTGTTAACCTAGGGCACTTCACCCATAACTCATTTAATTTTTCAAAAATATGTTTTGGTCAGTATATTTTTGTTACATTTTATATGTTTTTAGTGATAGAGCTGTGGTATTTTGCTATGCCATCTTGCTTATGTAGTATTATACAGTAGTTTTTATAGGTTAGATTTGTAAATATTTACCTGAATCTAGTAAGTGGAGTAATTTGTTGTTTTTATTTCTTTTAGTTATGTGTTCTCATATTGCTGAAGACCTTTGCCCAGAGCAAGACATAAAATATTTTTCAAAAGTCATGCTGAGGAGATATGATAAATCACGAACATGAGAATTTACAATTAAGACAAGAACAATAAAAGTGTGGTTGGGAAGTGTAAGGTGTGCAAAGGAGGTTATAATGGACTTGATATTGTCGGATAACTACCCAGAGCAAAATATATCAGTGTGATAAATATGTAAAGTCTTTTATAAATTTTCCAAATTCAGATAGACATAAGATAAGACATACTGAAAAGAAAACTTGCAAATGTAAAGAGCGTGGCAAATCATTTTGCAATGCTTTCACAATATTTCGACATAAGAATTCATATTAAGAGAATTCCCACAAATGTGAAGAATGTGGCAAAACCTTTAACCAGTCCTCAGCTCTTACTGGAAGCTTAAGATGACTCATACTGGAGAGAAACCTACAAGTGTGAAAGGTGGCAGCTTTAACCGGTCTTCACACCTTACTCAACATAAGATAATTCATACTAGAGAGAAACCCTACAAATGTGAGA
Organism: Hoolock leuconedys; assembly: GCA_023748175.1. NCBI lineage: Eukaryota > Metazoa > Chordata > Mammalia > Primates > Hylobatidae > Hoolock > Hoolock leuconedys. Next base: position 21,702 of record JAKGGE010000030.1, read on the forward strand.
AAGGAGTGTGGCCAAAACCTTTAACGGTCTTCACACATTGATTCAACATAAGAATTCACCCAATAGAGAAGCCCTTCAGATGTGATGAATGTTGCAAAGCCTTTAAAAATTGGTCCTCAGCTCTTTTATACTCAACATAAAAGAATTCATACTGGAGAGAAACCCTACAAATGTGAAAGTGTGTAAAGCCTTTAACCAGTTAAATGAAACCTTACTACACATAGAGAATTCATACTGGAGGGAAGAAACCCTACAAATGTGAAGAATGTGGCAAAGCTTTTAACTTACGGTCTTCACCTCACTCAACATAGATAGTGCATACTGGAGAAAAACCCACCTAAAATGTGAGAAAGAGTGTGGGAAAAGCCTTTGTGGATATTTCACCTTAAAACATAAGAGAATTTAATACTAGAGATACAAATGTAATTAGATGTGCAAAGCCTTTGGCTGGTCCTCGGCTCTTATACCCTTACTCAGCATAAGATAATTCATGCAGAGAAACCCTACAAATGCGAAGAGTGTGTGAAGCCTTTAACCAGTCTTCATACCTTGTGGAAACATAAGATAATTCATGGAGAGAAGCCCTACAAATGTGAAGAGTGTGGCAAAGCCTTTAAGCAGTCTTCAAGCCTCAACATAAGATAATTCATACTGGAGAGAAACCCTACAGGGCGGGCAGGGCTCTCCTCACTTCCCAGATGGGGCTGACCGAGCAGAGGTGCTCCTCACCTCCCAGAAAATAGAATTTGGCCGGCAGCTCCTCACCTCCCAGGCGTTGGGTGGCTGGGCGGTGCTCCTCACCTCCCAGGCGGTGATTTGTGGCGGGCGGAGGCGCTCCTCA